>BSBK01002623.1:0-125000 GCA_027943335.1 Chamaecyparis obtusa
CATATAGATATATCTATATGTATATATATATGTATGTATATATATGTATATTATATATATATATATATATATATATATATATATATATATATATATAAGAATATGTATATATATGAAATAAAAAGAATGTATTTCCTCTAGATTTAAAAACTATTTAAACTACAAATATCTATTAATTTGTAAATGAACATGGAGATGTAAACAAATTAATTTTTTTTTAAATCTCAACAAGACAACAAGTATTTTTTTTAAATAAAAAGAACAGAACAACAACTTAAATTTTGTTTTGGAATATATTTAAAGGAATGTATATGTATTGTATTTTGTCTTTAAAAAAAATAATGTATGCACATCATACAATAAAGAAATGGTAAAGTATAATACTTTTTGTTGATTACCTTAACAAAAAAGCAAAAGTAAATTTTTATTTGCAAAACAAGATTATTTTTTTGTTTTAGATTAGAAGCGTATTAAATTTCATTAAAGTTTAAATCTGCTCGTAAACATAAAAACAACATTCACTTTTAAAGAATATACATAAACTAACCATCTTTTTTTAATTTACATTACAACATAATTTCCTTGAGACTTAAAATATGCAAGGATACTCTTCTTATTTAAACTTTTCTACTAAAATTGAAAACCACTTTTACATATATTTTATTTAAAATACAGTAATTCTTTAAGTTCCTTCTCTTACAATATAAACTCTTTATATCTTTAAGAAAAGAAAATACATTTGCCTATAAATGATTTACAACCATCTTAAAAAAAAATTCTTTTAGGACTATTACAAATAGATTTCCTATCTCCTTTTTTTAACAATCCATAAGAGGACAAAATTCCTCAAACACAAGATTTTCTCCACTTTACTCTCCTCATAGCAACAAAATGCTTCAAGTACCTTCAAATGAAAACTTTTTAGGAAGACCATGGGATGCTCACCTCCCATCCTAGGCCTCTAAGAGGCCACCCCTGAGCTAGGGGAACCAAACAAGGGTAGGTTACACACACATGCAACAACCAACATATAATGAAAATAAATCACATAAGGACTCCCAACCAAGGCTTCACAATGGGTCTTGCATTGACCCTAAATTTGGGATGAAGGTGGACCAAGTACCCTATGGGGAGAAAGCCAAACCAAAATGAAATAAAAAGCCTTCAGAAGGAATACAAAAACAACACCTCATGCATTCCCTTCATTATAAAAACTTCAATCACTTATGACCCCCATGGAAACATGTCATATCAACACTCTTATGACCCCAATGCAATCTAAGTAATGGCTTCATGGATCCCATAATCCATGATTTCTCCCTCTCCTCCTTGAGGAGAGACTCTAGACCCATGGTTTTCCTAAATCCCTTCACCCCCAAGGCTACATTTCCCTCCCAAGGGCGAGTGGACCTTGAGACTCCCAAAACACAAAGAAATGCAATACTATACAAAAGAAAAGTTCGCTACACAAAAAAAAACATCCAATACAAAACAAATGCAAAACTTAACATACAATATCCATTTTACTCATACACAAATTTTGCAACTGTTGGAGATTTGCCAGCAGGCCAGTACTGACTATATGTTTGTCATTGATGACAACATATGGAAAGTAGCATGCATGGAAGTCTTATGCAGTAAGCTTTTAGTAGATGTAGCATGGACATGATATCAGTATGATATGATGGGTGTAGAGGTTAACTATTAGTACATATAGTTATATAGCAATTGGTGTCAGCAGTGTTCCTAATAGATGTAACCAATAGTGTTTTGTGTATGGTTGTCTATACAGTTATCATGGAGCCTTGTGTGCTTGATATATGTTGAAGACATGTTAGTGATGTTTTAGTTATAGATGCATAGTCTGATGATGAATGCAAGTGAAGTTATGTAGTCGCTATTCACCAATAGTAGCTTCCTGTGTTTGTTCAGAAGAGCCGAAAAAGATTTTATTGTTCTTGAGTTGCACCTATCTTGAGGGTATGTTCCCTTGGAGTTAAGCTTGGAGAATTGTTATTGATGTTTGGTTAGGAGTGCATGAGTTAATTCAACTTACAGAGAAAGTTCTAGTTGTTTTGGTAGAGCTGACCATGTGTAGTGTGCGTCGACAATTATTTTATTAGACAGGTCCCAGAATAAGTTTTGTGCATAATAGAGCTGACAGAATGTTTGTTGGAGTTTATTATGGTTTCTCTAATATGATTTCAAGGTGGTTTGAATAGGCTGACTTGATTATATCATTTGGAGGAAAGATATTTATAGGTAGTCATTTGTGATTGTTGAAGTGTGGTTCATGGTTGATTAAGAAGAGCAGGGTAGAGTATGCGAAGTGTTGAACCATCAGAAGAAGGTCTATGTGACCAAGTGAAGTACTTGTGCTATTCATTGGAACTGATCCAGAGAGTAGGTCAAAGAACAGTTCACCAAGATCTAGATATAGTGTGTATCCATTATTCAGAAGGTTGTAGCCTTCACCCATTTGAGCAATGAGCTCCTAGATAGTGCGTCTCTCCCCTAATAGGGACAATTGTAAAAGACTCCTAACAAGGTCTGACCCTTGACTAGGTCTACTATACTTAATTTATTGTAAAGCTACTCCTAACAGGGTAAAGGATCTTCTAACAAGGATCATTATACACTAGTATAGAATATTAGTCGGTATCAAGTCCCACTAGGGTTTTTACCTATTTGGGTTTCCCCGTAACCAAAATATTGGTGTTGTGTTCATGTGTTCTTTCATTGTGTTTATGCTTTATGTTTAAGTATACTTAATTGGATAAAGAATTGAATCTTGTAGATAATTGATTCACCCCCGCTCTTAGGTATCTCTTGGGACTATTCCTAACAATTGGTATCAGAGCCAAGTGCCTCAGAGAGAAAGTTTAATAGCTTGAGGTTGATCAGATGGTGTACTTCAAGAAAGAAAGTCCTAAGTTTGATGGAGAGAATTATCTTGATTGGAAGAACAAGATGGTAACCCATTTGCAGTGCATTGCTTTTGAAGTTTTTAATGTAACCATCAAAGAAACCAAGATTCCTACCTTAGAAGACCTTGCAAAAGATGATGCTATTGACATACAAAAGGAATTTTTTCATCATAATGCTATTGCTAAAGAAACCCTTATCAGCGCCCTATCTGATGGTGAATTTTTAGAAGTAAAAAAGGTAGATACAACCCACAAAATATGGAAGCACCTAGAAGCACATTTGAAGGAGACAAACAAGAAAAGGATGCACGCAAAAAGACATGGAAGAAAAGATACAATGCATTATAGATGGTGCCTGAAGAAAACATCAGAGCTTACAATCAGAGGATTAATGAAGCAGTTGTTGGAATCAGGAACAATGGTAGAGAGATTTCAGAAGAGGACATTATGGATAAAGTGATTACTACTCTTACTCCATAATATGAAAGCAAGATTAGCATCCTTGATGAGACCATGCAGCTTACATCAAATTTGAAGAGAGAGACCTTGATCAGCAAGATCTTAGCTTTTGAGATTTCAAGATTGAAGACAAAACCAAAGAGTGAAATAGCTTTCAAAGCAACAGTTCATGGTAAGAAATCTGCAAACACTTCTGGTAATTTTGATGATGATGATGAAGATAAAATACAAGATGATTTTATTGCTATGGTTGCCAAAAGAGAAAATAAAGGAAAAGGAAAATATGAAGGTCAATTGCCATTTAAGTGCTTTTCATGTAATAAGATTGGTCACTTTGCATCTAAGTGTCCCACTAGAGCTAAAAAATTCAAAAAGGATTACAAGACTAAGAATTCTAAGGAATGCTACTATGTTGGAGATGAAGTTTCAGATGAAGAATCAAGTGAAGATTAAATTGGATTCATTTCTATTGTAGACAAAATGAATAACAAGATAGTTCATGTAGACAAGAAAGAGAATCAGGAGCTAGCATTGATTTCACAAGCTAAGATAAGGACATACTGGATTATAGACAGTGGTTGTTCACATCACATGATAGGTGATAAAGGCAGGTTTTTTCATTTGGACAAATACAATGGAGGTATGGTTAGATTTGGAGATAACACTCCTAAACCTATAGTTGGTAGAGGAGCCATCACTTTGGATGGAAAGAATGGTACTAATGATGTTCTTTATGTTGATGGTTTGAAACATAACCTTCTCAGTGTTGGACAGTTACTTGGAAAAGACTATCAATTGGAATTCAAAGATGACAAATGCATCATTAACAAAAAAGATGGTGTTATGATTGCATCAGGCACAAAGACAAGAGGTAATGTTTTTCAACTCAATTAAGAAGCAAGTTGTTTTGTTGCTAAAGTTGATGACAGTTGGTTATGGCATAAAAGACTATGTCATATCATATGCAATGTGGTCCAACTCAAACAAAATCATCCTATGATGAAAGGTATTTCATTTTGTTTGTAGATGATTATACTAGGATGATGTGGGTTGCATTCTTAAAAGACAAGTCAAAAGCTTTTGAGAAGTTCAAAATATTCAAAGCTAAGGTTGAGAATGAATATGGACTAAAGATAAAATGTTTGAGGTCAGATAGAGGAGAATTCACCTTTGACAAATTCTATGAATACTGTGAAGGACATGGCATAAAGAGATAGTTAAGTGCACCTAGAACCCCTTAGCATAATGGAATTATAGAGAGAAGGAATAGGATCATCCTTGATACAACACACACCATTATGATAGAAGGAAAAGTTGCACACACCTATTGGAGAGATGTGGTCAATACACTAGCCTATACCATCAATAGAATTCAATTAAGGCCCGGCACTGACAAAACACCTTATGAGCTATGGTTTGGTAATGTTCCCATAGTAAAATACTTTAGAATCTTTGGAAGCAAGTGCTACATCAAGAGGGATGAATAAGTAGGCAAGTTTGTGTTGGTAAGTTTTCTATACTGAAGTATATGACTAGATATAGCATTGTCATTATGGCAACAAAGTTTGGAGACAACACACTTAGTATTAAGATCAAAATTTAGTTAAGTGTTGAAGATTGGACAACATACAGAGCACTAGAGACTCAAAGCATCAGCACACATGTGTATAGATGAATTAAGGTATGTGCCCTGGAAGTTAACGTTGTTAGACTATACTTAAGATTAGTCTAAGAGTGCATAAGTAGATATGAAAAGATATGAAAGTTACAGTCAGTTAAAGTTGCGCAGTTAGTGTGTTCCAGCAGAGAAGAGAGCATGGAGCTGACAGTGACTATTTTGGTTTGTGATTATAAATTAATGTTGTAGAGGCTATGTGCCCATTTTATTTAGGTTTCCAACATATGTACATGTATAATTGTAAGCACGCTTAAGCCAATTCACTTGGAAGCGTTATTTGTAATTAGTTATAGGGCCAACCTATTTATGTATTTTGTATAAGCGCATAAATATAAGGTGTGCCCATTGTATTCGGTATGGAAGTTGTAATAGAGTTGTGAGAAGAAGAGAAGAGGTATGCGAAGTGAGCATAAGATGTATTAGAGATTTTTTAGAGGTCAAAGCATCAGTGCACCAAAGGAACTAATCTAACAAGCAGTGTCACAATGAACAGTTCACCTATAGATATAGTGTGTATCTGATTCAGAAGGTTGTAGCATTCATCATTTGAGCAGTGAGCTCTAGGATAGTGAGTCACTCCCCTAACAAGGATCATTTTAAAAGACTCCTAACAGGTTCTGAACCTTAACAAGGTCTACTATACTAAAAGCATTGTAAAGCTACTCCTAATAGGGTAAAGGATCTTCTAACAAGGATCACAAAACACTAGTGTAGATTATTAGTGGGTATCAAGTCCCATCGGGGTTTTTACCTATTTGGGTTTCCCTATAACCATATTGTTGTCATGTGTTGATTTAATTTTTCATGTTTATGTGAATCTTTAATTTAGTTCTTAAGCATTTATGTTCAGCATAAAGATTAAAGTAAAAAGTTAAAATATGGTGAGCATTGATTCACCCCCCCCCCCTCTCAGTATTCTCATTCCTAACAATTGGTATCAGAGCTCAGGTCCTTAATAAAAAAGTTTAAGCACTTGAGAAGATCATGGACAAAGTAGATATGAAACATCTAAAGAAGAATCTTGAAGCAACTCTTGAAGGCCTAGACAATTCAGAAAGTGAAATTGAAGAACTAAAAGAAAAAGTCAGTGATGCTCAATTAGTTATCAAAAGACTAAGAAAAGATTTGAAAGGACACTCTAACAATGATCTTGAAGAAAAATTCAAGAAGTTGAATGAAGAAAATGCATCTCTATTAAGTCATCTTGAAGAATTTGATGACGAACTGATAAACAATCAAGATGTCTACAATGAATAAGTCAAGGAGAACCTTCAACTGAATGAATAACTAAAGGAAGCTAACTTATAAATCTTGGAGCTAAAGAATATCAAAGAAAGCTTGGAATCTGAATTGAAGAAGTCAAAGGATCATATTGACAAACTACATAGCAATGCTAAGTTAGTAGAATCACAGTTGTATGCAAGAAGAATCAAAGGAGACGCTAGCTACATTGGATACAATGAAGCACAAAATTAGATTGATAGTATGCAAGAAAGAAAGGATTCACAAAAGAACTCTACTAATGATGAGAAGATTGAAGATCAAACCAAAGACAATGGTGGTCCTCCTAAGAATGAGCGCAAGCAAGTAGAACACACCTATTTTGCATGTAACAAGCATGGACACATTGCAAGAAACTGTATAGAGCTAAAACCTTTTAATGGTTACTATTATACATGTAATAGATATGGTCGTAGAGCTTTGAATTGCAAGACTAGTAAGAAGAACAAGATTTAGAAAGATCAAAGAAATCAGAATCAGACAAATGTTAGAAGTTCTCAAAATGTTACATGTCAGATATGTAACTATAATGGTCACTTAGCCAAAACATGTAGAATAGTGACTCATGTCAATCTGACGAGGAATAATAGACCTCCAATCATTTTTCACTCTTGTAACAAGGTAGGACATGTCTCAAGGTTTTGTAGATCAAGGACACAAGGTCAGGAAAGCCCTAAAAAGACTGAAGAACTAGTTTTGGATCCTGAAGTAGAAGTCAAGTTTGTGAAAGCCTCAGAGGATGCAACCTTGATTTGGTTAGAAGGAAAGAAGGAAAAAGCTAATGATAATGTATTGGATGCATCCCAAGTGGATGCACCCTCTGCATCTACATGAATGGCCCTCAGGGTCACAGGGGGAGCTAATTTCTCTCTAGACCCCTCTGTGGCTGGTATACTCATCCTCAGAGTATGTGCCTTTGGAATTAAGCTATTGGAGTGTTTAGGAACCTTTGTGCAAGAGCACACATGTTGATTGTTAGTGGAACTCAAGTTTGAAAATTTGAAGTGACAGCCTGGTTTACTCGAGTTGCATTAATGGAAAATTTCTTACTTTAAGTACATAGAAAGTTGTTTATTCACTCATTGCATTCATACTCAGAGCGATTGGAGAGAAAATTGAGCCTTAGAAGTTGTTATGAAGATTTGGAGATTAAATTATTAGTGTTTGCAGTGCATTTGATCAGTTGCAAGAAACCCTAGCTCGTTGCGTTGATTCAGAAGTTGTCAGAACTTCTCAGAGATCATTTGCAAAGTGAATATCAAGTAAGTCATGGCCACTCCTATTGTTTGTTATGTTGCTGAGAAGAAGAGGTATGTTTTCAAGAGGCACCCATTTAAATCAACCCTAGATGATTTAGAGGGAGCATTTTTCTGAACACCGATGGGTATCATGCATGTAGAAGACATAAGGGCTTACATCTATTGTAAGAAGGAACTTGTTGGACTAGATAGGTTAAGGGTGCACATGGACAGAATGTTGAAACCAGAAAAAACATTCATGGATGAATACACCAAATGGAATGATCACCCCATTGTTGAATATGCCACGACATATGAATTTTATGAAACTAAGTGGACTAAGATATTATTGAGGAGAATCCATGATGATTTGTTTTGGATTGGAGATGTACCAGTAAGAATAATAGGAGACCTAATTCATGAGATGACTGGCCTTTCTAAGACAAGTGTCATCCTTCCTATGGGTAAGGATGTCAAGAAAATGGTGGAGCAAGTGTGTAAATCCAGAAGTGATAAGTGCGACATGACCATTGAGCCTATAGAGAAACCAGACATGAAGTTGATATCAATGATATTGGGATACAAGTTTCATCACACCAGCAGGGTAAATAGTGTGTCTACGGGCACTATTCTAGTAGCCATCCATCTTGTGCAAGAAGATGGTGAGTTCAACTTGTGTGAGATCTTGCGCGCATAGTTGATAGATAACATCAAGGCCATCAAACATGACAAGACTAAGGTATTCAAGTTTGGGTCCCTAATCATCTATATGTACCTTCATATAGTTGGTAAAGTGTCAGACTTGTATCTAGACAAGTCCATTCCTACCATGCCATAGATATCAAACAAGGCATCCACAGAAAGCACACTAAGAGATTACATCTTTTTGGAATTGAAGACCTTCAAAGCAAAGATGAAAATGAGGTATAGGATTCCTAAGAGTATTGTAGAGAAGTATAAGGATACAATATGCTTCATGGTGGAGATTGATACTACATGTATGGAAGTTGTGGAACCTAGAACTAAGTGGATTCATCCACTTGGGTATGAGGTTGAAGAACAAGTTTTTGAATCTTATGTACAAATACTGCTATCATCCCCTAAGGATGACAATGAACCTAGGTGGGGAACCTATGAAGAGAAGACTAGAGAAGTTGATGCTAAGATGAACAGTGCTACAACAAAAAGAAAGGTTACAAAGGTGACATCAAAGATCCTAAGAATACATGGTGTATCACAAGCAGACCTTGATAAAGCAAGGGATGAGAAGATTTCCCTAGAATTGAAGAGTGCAACAAAAGAACAAGAAGATCCCAAGTTGAAAAAGATAAAAATTGAAAAAGATGATAGTCAGAAGGGTAAAGAATGTAGTACTCCTTCTGCACCCAAAGATACTCCTCTGGAGTATAAGCCTTTATTCAAAAGGAATAAATAAGCTTGCACCAGTCATCCATCCTCATGAGAATTAAGGAGCAAGAAAAACACTCAAGCACCACCTTAGGCAGGATTCAGACCTAGCCTTAAAGTTTTTAATGCAAGAATTGTTGATGAGGGTAGAATTGATCAAGTAGGAAAGTTCTATGAATCTTATAGTGAGATTGAAAAATTAGAAATTCATAGTATGATTGTCAAACACATGATCAAGTTCAAGAAGACAGTCCTTGAGTTGAAAATAGAAATTCCAGATAAAGTATGGGATATTTTAGAAAATCTGAAGAGACAAGCAAATGAAGAATACCTAAGGATCAGAGAAAAAGTATTAGAAGAAAATCTACCTATTTTTTCTAAAGGAGAAGTGGAAATAATATTGAATCTGGTGAAGCCACACCTAAGGACTAAGATGAGAACTCTTCATATTATGAACAAAGACTATGAGTTGATTATGAAGGAAACAAAAAAAGCATTTGAGAAGGTGTTGTTTGAACAATAGATCAAACCACCTACTACGCCCATCACTCATGCACCCATCAAGGAAGATAAAGTGGTAGAGCCCACTAATGTACCAATGACAGGTCCTGAGGACTCAATGCCCATAGCAGAAACTCAAACAAAAGCAGATCAGTCCGCGCCCATGATAGAATCACCCAAAGACAACACAATTATCATAGATAATGTGGAAATAGCCATGGTGGCTACTGATAAGGATTTGAACAAGTTTGAGGAAGCATTTGTTAGCACTAAGGAAGCATAAATCCTATGTAGCAATACCCCTCCCACTCAGCAAGAAGAACTAATCATAGAAGATATATCTGATGAGAAAGAAGAAGAAAAGAAAGGAGTAGAGGTAGAAAAGAAACATGAATCTTCTATTGATTTGGTCAAGGTGAAGCAAGAGGTGATGGATAGCACTCCCATCACTCCCTCCTTAGCATTGTTGTCAAGTTTCACACCTAACACTAGCAGTTTGGACTCTTGGAAGGAAGAAGACCTGATTAAGTTTATCATCTTGGCTATGGAGAAGGCTAAGGAGAAGCAAGTAATGAGAAATCCTCTCCTGGTGGAATTAGTAAATATTTTGAATAGTTTGTTGCTAGAGGATAAGAAGATGGTAAATGTACATTCAATTGATGATGTGAGCATAGTTATCTCTCAATTCAAAGTCAATTTTTCAAGCCTAGAAGAATCTGCGGCCATAGTGGCAGAGGAGAAGTACTTAAAGAAGAGATTCAATGAACTAATGAGTAATTTTACACTAGACTTAAACTCTCTTAAGTCTGGTCAGGCATCATTGAAGGAATTTGCAGATCAAGGAAGGAAATTCATTACAGAATCCATGGATCAGGATAAGTTCACTGATGCCCATCTTAAGAAGATCAAAGATGTAGAGGTAATGATTGAGAGGGTGAAGAATTCAGTGCTAGACACATCCACTAATGTGAACATGTGTAACAATGTCTATCAAGGTTAGTTGGACATAACTAAGAAGGCAAAGAAAGAAATGGAGAAGATAAGGTCTAGACAGACTCAATTGAGGAATGCTCTTGCACCCTCTCTAAACATTCTCAGTTAGAACATAAAGGAGATTGATGCGACCATGATAACCTATGATCAAGGTTTGAGAATAGAATTGGAGAAGATGGAGAAGCTTCAATATGCATTATGTGCCCATCTACAGATAGTCAATTCTCTGATAACCTTTTGGAAAAAGGAGATCCATAAACTCAAGATTGCATATCCAGATGTTTTCCCTCAGTAAGTGTATGTAGATAAAGTTTATGATGCACCTTTGTCATTAATGTCAAAGGGGGATTTGTATATAATATGGAGTACATATATGTATAGGGAGATATAAGAGTATGTATAAAATGTATAAAAGACAAAGACAAAAGTTTTGTGTAAAGGATTAGTTAGACACTTGGCCATATTCCTTTGTTGCCATCAATGACAAAGGGGGATATTGTTGGCAAGTTGTCTATACTAAAGTATATGACTAGATATAGTGTTTTCATTATGTTAAGAAAGTTTGGAGACACCGCACTTAGTATTAAGATCAAAATTCAGTTAAGTGTTGAAGATTGGACATCATATAGAGCACCAAAGACTCAGAGCATCAGTGCACGTGTGTACGGATGAATTAAGGTATGCACCCTAGAAGTTAAGGTTGTTAGACTATATTTAGTTTTATTCTAAGAGTGCATAAGTAGATATGCAAAGATATGAAATTTACAGTTAATTGAAGTTGCACAGCCAGTGTGTGCCAGTAGAGAACAGAGCATGGAGTTGACAGTGACTATTTTGGTTTGCGATTATAAATTAATGTTGTAGAGGCTATGTGCCCATTTTATTTAGGTTTCTGACATATGTACATGTATAATTATAAGCACACTTAATCCAATTCACTTGGAAGCATTATTTGTAATTAGTTGTAGGGCTAACCTATTTATGTATTTTGTATAAGTGCAGAAATATAAGGTGCACCCATTATATTTGGTATGTAAGTTGTAATAGAGTTGTGAGAAGTAGAGAAGAGGTATGCAAAGTGAGCATAAGATGTATTAGAGCTTTTTTAGAGGTCAAAGCATCAGTGCACCAAATAAAATGATCTAACAAGCAGTGTCACAGTGAACAGTTCACCTGCAGATATAGTGTATATCTAATTCAAAAGGTTGTAGCATTTATCATTTGAGCAGTGAGCTCTAGGATAGTGAGTCCACTCCCCTAACAAGGATCATTGTAAAAGACTCCTAATAGGGTAAAGGATCTTCTAACAAGGATCACAAAACACTAGTGCAGATTATTAGTGGGTATCAAGTCCCACCGAGGTTTTTACCTATTTGGGTTTCCCCGTAACCATATTAGTGTCATGTGTTGATTTCATGTTTCATGTTTATGTGAATGTTTAATTTATTTCTTAAGCATTTATGTTTAGAATAAAGATTAAAGTAAAAAGTTAAAATACAGTGAACACTAATTCACCCCCCCCCCCCCTCTTAGTGTTCCCATTCCTAACAGTTTGATGCAAGAAGTGATGAAGGTATTTTCTTGGTTACTCTACTAAAAGTAAAGCTTATAGATGTTTCAATTTAAGATTGAAAAAGATCATTGAAAGTGCTCATGTAAAGATTGATGAAAAGTTGATGATTCAAGAAAGATATCATGATTACTCACCCATGATTGAAGAAGAACCTAGATCCTCTAATAGTGAGACAGTTAATGAAGAAATGTTTGACAATGTTGATGTGTTATTCAATGGCCCTGAGACAAGTGAAGAAAATACTCCTAAGGATGATGAGTCAGCATCACCTAAAGTTCCAAAGTTTACATCAAGAAATCATTCCAAGGTAGACATCATTGGAGATCATAGCGGAAAAGTCTTAACAAGATCACAAATAAAGAACTCAGCTAGTAGTGAAGCGGTATGTTTACTATCTCAGATTGAGCTTTTAAGTGTTGAAGATTCTTGTAATGATTCAGATTGGCATGATGCTATGAAAGAAGAACTTGATCAGATTGTTAAGAATGACACTTGGGAACTGGTCCCAAGACCTAGTGATAAGAATGTGATTGGAACAAAGTGGATATTCAAAAACAAGATGAATGAAGATGGTATAGTAGTAAGAAACAAAGCAAGATTAGTATCTAAAGGTTATGCACAAAGAGAAGGCATTGATTATTCAGACACATTTTTACCCGTGAGTAGAGTAAAAGCTATTAAGTTGTTTCTAGCCTATGCTACAATTAAAAACTTGAAATTTTATCAGATGGATGTCAAGTTAGTATTTTTGAATGTAGACTTAAAAGATGAAGTATACATTGAGTATCTGAAAGGATTCACCTTTTCAGACAAACCTTATATGGTATGCAAATTGAAGAAATCCCTCTATGGACTTAAGAAAGCCCCTAGAGCATGGTATGAGAGACTAGATGGATACTTAACAAAGATTGGATTCAAGAAAGGAGCAATAGATTGTAATCTATTCATTAGAGAGAAATCAGAAGGTTTACTACTTGTAGCTATATTTGTTGATGACATTATCTTTGGAGGTAATGACAAACTCAGTGCTGAATTTGCCAAAGAAATGCAGAATGAGTTTGAGATGAGTATGATTGGTCCTATCAAGTACTTTTTGGGACTAAATGTGTAGTAAACAGAAAAAGGAATTTTCATAAATCAATCAAAGTATGTAAAATAGATACTGAAGAAATTCAAGATGGATTATTGCAAGCCAGTAGGAACTCCTATGATCACTGGATGCAAGCTTACAAAAGAAGATGACTCACCAGTAGTAGATATAACATTGTATAAGTCTATGATTGGTAAACTCATATATCTTACTTAGACTAGACCTGATATGTCAAATGTAGTTGGCATAGTTGGAAGATTGGCAGTAGAGCCTAAAGAAAGTCACCTCATGGCAGTAAAGAGAATATTTAGATACTTGTAGGGCACTATAAATTATGGTCTATGGTATCCTAATTTAGAAAATGTTGAACTTCATGTGTACATTGATGCAGATTGGCGAGGATGTGTTGATGATAGAAAAAGTACTTTAGGTCCAGCAGTGTTTTTTGGTGATAGACTTGTGACTTGGACAAGTAAGAAACAAAATTGTATTTCTCGGTCAACAGTAGAAGCGGAGTATGTTGCAGTAGCCTTGAATTGTTCTACAATTGTTTGGATCAATAAAATGATAAAGGATTTTGGAATTTAGATTGATTATCCTATTGTTATTCACTATTATAACACTAGCACTATCAATATGTCAAAGAACCCTATGATGCATGCAAAGACAAAGAACATTGAGATGAAGTATCACTTCCTAAGAGAGAAAGTGGCAGAGAAAGAAGTTAAGTTGGACTATGTGAGTACTAAAGAATAGTTGGTAGATATATTCACAAAGACCTTGCCTAAGGATACTTTTGAGTATCTCAGGGAGAAGTTGGGAGTCATTCCCTTCCCTATTTCTACTTAGAAGAAAGAAGGAAAGCCATCAATCCTTAGGAACTGGTGAAAGGTTGGCTACTCTACCTCAGGAGTAGTACCGATGTTCAAAATGAATGACACCCTTTTCCATTAATGTCAAAGGGGGAGTATATGTAGAGTCATAAAATTGAAGTAAAAAGAGGAGTTAAATACTAAGGGGGAGCAACATTCAGTTATGACAACAATATAGTTGAGGAAATAGAGAATATTAGAAAATATTGTAGCAGATGGAAGATTCATCTTTGGGGGAGTTTTGAAGAGGAAATGGAGAATGTTATTAAAGAAACATTCATTTGGGTTGGTGGTGGTTTTTCATTCCACATGTTTCCATTAATGCCAAAGGAGGAGATTGTTAGAGGTTTACCAGCAGGCTTGTACTGACTGTATGTTTGTCATTGATGAAAACATATGGAAAGTAGCATGCATGGAAGTATTATGTAGAAAGATTTTAGTATATGTAGCATGGACATGATATCAGCATGATATCATGGGCACAGAGGTTAACTATTAGTATAGATAGTTATATAGCAGTTGGTGTCAGCAGTGTTCCTGACAGATGTAACAGATAGTGTTCTATGTATGGTTGTCTGTAGAGTTATCATGGAGCCTTGCACACTTGGATATATGTTGAAGACATGTTATTGATGTTTCAATTATGGACGCATAGTCTGATGATGAATGCAAGTGAACTTATGTAGTCGCTATTCGCCAGTAGCAATTTCCTATGTTTGTTCAGAAGAGATGACAAAGATTTTATTGGTTCTTGAGTTGCACCTATCTTGAGGGTATGTACCCTTGGAGTTAAGCTTGGAGAAGTGTTATTCATGTTTGGTTAAGAGTGCATGAGTTAATTCAGCTTATAGAGAAAGTTCCAATTGTTTTGGTAGAGTTGACAGTGTGTAGTGTGTGCCTACAATTATTTTATTAGATAGGTCCTAGAATAAGTTGCGTGCATAATAGAGCCAATAGAATATTTGTTGGAGTTTATTATGGTTTCTCTAATATGATTTCAAGGTGGTTCTAATAGGCTGACTTGATTATATCATTTGGAGGAAAGATATTTATAGGCAGTCATTTGTCATTGCAGAAGTGTGGTTCATGGTTGATTAAGAAGAGCAGAGCAGAGTGTGCGAAGTGTTGAGCCATCAAAAGAAGGTCTATGTGACCAAGTGAAGTACTTGTTCTATTCATTGTAATTGATCCAAATAGCAGGTCAAAGTGCAATTCACCAAGATCCAG
The DNA here is from genome assembly GCA_027943335.1 of Chamaecyparis obtusa. Classification (NCBI taxonomy): domain Eukaryota; kingdom Viridiplantae; phylum Streptophyta; class Pinopsida; order Cupressales; family Cupressaceae; genus Chamaecyparis; species Chamaecyparis obtusa. The sequence goes on from BSBK01002623.1 coordinate 15,247, forward strand.
ATATAGTGTGTATCTGTTATTCAAAAGGTTGTAGCCTTCACCCATTTGAGCAGTGAGCTCTCGAATAGTGTGTCCTCTCCCCTAATAGGGACAATTGTAAAGACTCCTAATAGGGTCTGACCCTTGACTAGGTCTACTATTTTAATTTATTTTAAAGCTACTCCTAACAGGGTAAAGGATCTTCTAGCAAGGATCATTATACACTAGTATAGAATATTAGTGGGTATCAAGTCCCACCGGGGTTTTTACCTATTTGGGTTTCCCCATAACCAAAATATTGGTGTTGTGTTCATGTGTTCTTTCATTGTGTTTATGATTTATGTTTAAGTATACTTAATTGGATAAAGAATTGAATCTTGTAGATAACGGATTCAACCCTCCCCCTCTCAGTTATCTCTTCGGACTATTCCTAACAGTAATAAGAAAGAGGAGTGTCACTGACCTAAGTCCAAGCTTATGGAAAGAATTTTGAGGATGAGCTCCTTTTGTTCAAGCCTTCCTTCCTTCCAAGATTCTTCAAATATAGCCTAGTCTTTAAGATAGAGAGTGGGTGTTCAAACTCTCAACAATGGAGGATCTCCACTATAAAGACCTCCACACAACTCCCCACAACCTCTAGGGATAAGATCAGGCCTCTCATTGGTTGGTCTTCCCTAATCTCCTTACAACATACCAAAAAGGGGTTCTAGAAAAGGTTACCCCAAAAATTGAGCAAAGTCCTTGCAACCAAATGGAAGGGTGGTCTATCCAACATCATGCTTCAAATTTTTTATTTTCGTCCATCTTAAAAATCCAACTTTTGGAAGGGTCTTTTGGTCAACTAAGAGTTATCCTAGGGTTGAAAATGACCCTTACCCATAGGTATATCAAGTGGATTTCCTAAAAATGTCCCAAACACACCCCTAGGTACCTTTCTAACCCCCCAAAATCCACTTAAAGCTTACCTTTTAAATTCAATGAAATAGCCTTACCTGAAGCTCCCTAACCAAGGGGTTCACATGGGGATTCTAACATGGTACTTACCTAGGTTGGTGGGAAACCAATCCTCAAGTGGACATGTCATGGCCTCATGTACATAATACAAGTGTAATGCTCTACCAGGGAACCCAAGAGAACTTAACCCAAACATGCAACTAAGTTTGCAAAATAATTTTTTTTAAAGTGTTAACAAACAACAACAACAAAGTTTTACAATGCGGAAGTAATACATTAATATACAACTTACATAGATTACAACTCTTAAGGGTTCCTTGACGAAGATTACATAAGAATTAATTTATTAATTTAGGTTAGATATAATTACAAATCTCATGTACATAAATGAATGATAGATACAACATCATATCAAAGATAACATAAATACAACTGGCACCATAAGGTATCCATAATTATCTACATCCACTACACGTGTCGTAGGGTATGTAATACAATAACCAAAATGAAGTACAACATGATATCTCCTAAATAATTAGTACAATGATACAAGGCCACATAGAATAAGAAGATAAAAACACATCTCCACCAGAAGAAGAACAAGAAGAATCAACTACTATAGGGATTACCTAGCATTGGGACATGAATGTCAAAATTTCAAAAGGTAAAAGAATCACTACCACCCGACCTCGTGGAACCTAAATGGTCCACTCCCATTGTGCTAAGGAGATAAAAATAGATCCCACTCGGATAAAAACCACCCACAAAACAAGCTAAGGAAGAGATCCTGAAATCTCTCTAACACGAGGTGTACAAAAGATAGTGATAGGTAAGACTCACTAATCTAGAGGCAGCCGACACATGTAGGATAACTAGATTGTGTATAGGAAGGTGTCATCATGTACGTCTAAACCTTAATTTTTGTCCTGGTAGTCTCTCTGGATCCTGGCACTCAAGTGACCATACACAATATCAATGACTTCTCATACAGACAAAGCCATTAACTATGCTAGACACACACCTCTCAAGGTGGAAAGCATCATCTCATCCTCCATATTATTCTATACTAGCACTCAAGCATGGGCAAGGAACTACATCTTATTAAGTTCATTTTAATACCCCCCAATGATTTATAAGTTTTCACTTGATTAAGATTACTTATAATAAGTGATCTTGGAAGCCACTTCTAGGCTCTGACGCTTATTGCAAGCCACCCCCTACTACACATCTAGGTAACCTACCCTAGACTCAAAGATCTCACATAACATCACAAGATAATAATAATGTCCCTAAGGACTGTTCCTCAAAACAACAGGAAGATGCAATAGGTCACTAACCATAACAACACAAAACACTCTCTAAGTATCCACAATAAATATACTCTTGATCCCATGGATAGGACATATAAAGTCAACACCATATTCCCCATGTAGAATATGAAGCAAAACATAGTTATACAAAAAATCACAGAAGAGAATCATAGAACAATTCTTCACATAAGGTTGGGTCAAATCAATCGAATACAATCGAATATGCAAGGAAAACAAACATGAAAAAAAACATCTAATTCCCACCTTTGGATTACATCCCCAAAAGTTAGCTACATTCCCCAATAAACAAATTAAGATACACTATCCAATAGCAACTAAAGTCGCATCGACAAATCAAGTCTACATATGAATGCATCACTCATACACACACAAGAATAATTAATCTGAAATAACAATAAAATTTAACTCACCATTAATACTATAAACAAATATTATTAATAATAATCATGGCCAAAATAAATCCAATTAATCAAAGGAATCTAATTATAAAATAGTCTAATTAAGAAAAATAAGTTAAATCAAAATTAAACTAAACTAATTTATAAATAAACTAATTTTTTTTTAAAAAGATAACATTTAAACTAGCAAACACTTATTAAATAATCTTCTAAAAAAAAATTTAAAAAAAAAAACTTTTAAATAAACTACATAAATAAAAAACTAAATTAAATTTTAATTAAATAAATGTCAAGTGTGTGTGGGGGGGCGTGGGCCCCGCACCCCCTTCCATGCACTATCCCATAGGGACTGACGTCTGTCAGTACCTATGCTACTGTCACATGACAACCCCCTTGGGGACTGACGTGCATCAGTACCACAAGGTATTGTGCATGGAAGCCCCTACGGGAACTGTCGTACACAGTACCATGTGGGTACTGCCACACAACAGCCTCCTAGGGTTGCCAAAAAGGAAAAAGGGGGGGTTTTCTATAAACCTGCTCCATATAATATAATTAATAAATTTTTTATATATATATTTTATAATTTGTGTAAAATAAGTTTTTATCTCTAAAATCATTTCTTTATAACACAAAGTTTTTAAACTTAGACTTTTCTCAACAAAACAAAGATTACACACACACACACACACACATATATATATATGGGTATGTGCAAGATCATGAGGGGTGAAAGTATGCCCTTAAGTGGCAATGAAAAATCAGCAAATTAGGGTTAGTCAACTTGACATAAAAATTTCAACTAGCTATCAACCTAATATCAAAAAATTGTAACAATAGAATCTGTAGAAAATTGAATGTAGTTTCTAAACTACTTGGCTTTTTTTGAAAAAATAGTTATTATGATTGGTGAAAAGTATAGATTTCAATGTAGCAGTACAAAAATTTTTGGAAAAAAATAAGTAAGTGTATGTCTAACCACCTTAATTATAATCAAATGATAATATTTTATATATAAGTAGTAGACTCATGCCCAGATGTGACGCATATTTTATTGTAATTTTATTCTAAAAAAAAATTAATTATGAATTTTCTACTACAACATTTTCAGAATAAAAAAACTCTCGTGTCTGACCACCTTAACTCATTCAAAACTTTACAAAATTCAAAAAAAAAAAATTCCTTATAGTAGGTGAAGCATAGAATGTGACGCATTTTTCGGATTTCAAAAATGTTATACCGTCTAAAAGTTATAGTCATTTTTCAATCAGTATATAAATCAACACTTTAGAGGTAACTCAATTAGAAAATAACTAATAATTACTTACCAAATTCAAAATTTGATAGCAATTATATCGATAGAAAGCTGATAATCTCCTTAAGATACCCTTTTCATTTTATCAAATTCAGGTGGAAAAAAGTCATCAACTACATGGTCAAATTTTGGAACTTAGAGAAACAGGGGAAAAACATGTTTTTGAGAGATTTCAATAGTTGACCATGTAGGTTTGGTGCACAAAGCAATACCGAGTCTAATCGGGTACCTGATATTTTTGGGTACTCGAAAAGGCTAGCAGAATTTTGGTTTTTCACTTTTCCCTCCGCTTTCTCCTTCCTATTTCTCCATCCTTCATATGATTATATATTAGATTATATCAAAATCAAAAACTATATATTATATCAAAAACTATATATTAGATTATATATTATATATATTAAATATGATATAATATCAATTATATATTAAATATTATATAATATACATTTTACAATAAATATTATTTAATATATATTAATATTAAATGTTACATTATATCATATATTATATATTATTTTATATGTATAATATATTAATATGTATTTTACAACTATGTACGAAAGGTTGGAAGATTGCAGAAAAATCATGGATGGCCATTGAAAGAAGTAAAGGAAATCAATCATCCATTAAAAAATTCATGGGCGGCCATTGACGAAGAGAGAGAATGAGAAGGTGGCGGGGGATGAGAGAGTGAGAAGGTGAGAAGGATAGAGAGAGAGAGAGAGAGAGAGAGAGAGAGAGAGAGAGAGAGAGAGAAAAGGGAATGGGAAGGGGATAGAGTATGAGAGAGAGAGAGAAGGGGAAGAGGAGAGAGTAGGAGAGAGAGAGGGGGGAAGGGGAGAGAGTATGAGAGAGAGAGAGAAGGGGAAGGGGAGAGAGTAGGAGAGAGAGAGAAGGGGAAGGATAACCAATTAATTACAATATTAATCAGTAAGGAGCAAGGCAAACTTAAATAATATCACAGGAGGCATTAGAAATCCAAATTCTAATTAGGATTTTTAAGAAAAATGAGTAAGGTCCTAGATAGGGACATTACAGATCCACACATTGTTCAGTAGATACCTCCAAGAACCCACATACATGGGAGTAGGTTTGAAGTAAGACTAAGATTGTTTATCGGTTCAAAAATATTACTGTGTTGTAATTTTGATTAACATCCAATGATTGGATGTCAAATTCACAAATTTGATTATATTACCACTAGTTCTATTTCAAATTCTAGAAAAAATGGATATTTGACATATGTTGATAAATTTCAGTCAATGCCATTTTAAAATAACACATCAGTATATTTTTACACATTGAGAATATCATCAATAGCAATTGAACTGAAATTGACATAAGTCATAGGAAATAAATGCCTCAGCTATTTGTTGTCTTCTGCATTTTGAGTTTCCTATTACAAGCAGGAGAAGAATATTACTCTCCAAATGGTTTTGGACAGTAACATTTGTACTTCCTCTTCACAAATATTTCTTCCCTCATCTTGCTACCTATTGATACCGACAAAGTGAATCTAGGCATTTCTTCCATGTAATGGGAGAAAAATGGTTTCCTAATGTGTCTAAATAATACATGGAAGAACCTTTTCTTTGATATTGATCACTAACACTTTACAATAGAAAATGTTCACAAAAACTAGCATGTACTTGCATGAGGACATTATATATTATAGAAGTTCAGCACAGGAGTAGATGGAAAGCCACTCAAAAAGTAGTAACTGATAGCAAGTAGGATAATGTAGATGCTTTAATAAACCACTATCTTCTTTACTCAAGCAACATCTGGTTCATCTACTCGATTGGGGCATGTTTGGGAACAAATAGTCTCCATTTAAACTCAAGTCTCTAGAAGTAGTTATATTTGTTAGTGGAGGAGATACACCCATTGGATCTGTAATAAATTTATGCTCATTGGAATTTCCATTTCTCTTCAATTGGGATACTCTTAAAAAAATTGCATCTACCCTTTTACCAATTTGGGAAATCAATGGGTCTATTTGTGGACCTCCAAGGAGTTGGTCACCTAAAGGAGAACCTTGAGATGAATTAGGAACTTCTCTACGAAAGAGATCAATACCTTGAGAAGCTCTCCACTTGTCAGCTAAATTAAAACCTTGGACCATATTTGGCTGCCCTTTGTTGTAAAATGAGGAATGAGACTGCCTTGCCAAAGGTGGCAATGAACTTACATTTGAGGGATAATGCCCAACATGAGTAACCTGGTTTCCCAAGTCCTATAAATGCAAGGCCATTGACAAATAGGCATTTCTAATAGAAATATTTGTGGTGCTAGAATGAAGTGCATGACCAAATTCTTTTCCTGCTAATGAACTAATTTGAGGCTTCATTTCACATTGCTCTGTGGATAATTCCACAACACTTGTTACTTCTCTATCTAAATTTTTGTGTCAATGTACGTGTGCACTTAAGAGCTTCTATCACTACTTGAGCTACTATCAGATGGTGAGTACTCATCATCATCATCTGACATAGGCTCACTCGCATATCTTACTTCTTTCCTTTGCCGCTTTCCCCTTCCTATCTCTTCCTCCTTATCTATAACTTCTATCATGGGTCGCAGAAGCTCTTCCCACTCTTTCCCATTAATATGCAAATATTTTTTTCTCTAATAGTATTTTATGCATTTATTATGATATTGATCCAATATGATGCACCTTTGCTATTTGATCCATACTTCCCTTTCATTTTACTTTCTTTGCTCATTTTGCATGTCATAGGCCAGGATTTGACAGCGGGTATGACCTTGGTACTGCCAGCATTAATGATAAATTTTACCTTTTAGCTATTATTTTTTTGTCATTTTTCCTATATGATGCTTTTCTATATGAATTATGGATATTCTCTAGGAAAATTTTCATTTTTTCCTATAGGATGCTTTTGTATATCAATTTTGGAGAATCTTTGTTAAAGAGTAGGTAAGGATGGCTAAGCTGAGTGTAGGGGAGAGGGAGAGGACTAAATTGAGAGAGCATAGGTGGAGAGTGATAACAATAAAAATATTTCATGGCTTGCAAAAATATGGAAATTATAATCTTCCTCCCAAAGAAGACATTAATGAAGTTCTTTGTGCCTTACCAGAGGAAGCCAACTGGATTGTTGAAGTTGAGGGTACTATATACAGAAATGCGGTATGTATTTTTTGCCTAAATTTTATGTTTCATTTCTTTTAGGTCTTTAAAGGTAGCTAGCTAAATATTTGTATTAAATGTCAAGGAATACATGAAAATAATATGATTCTGAGCATGAAAATTCAAATGTGTCAAAAGGGGTCATGGGGACTTCCTAGGGGTCCTAGTGTGCCTTATCAGGTGTTAGGACCCCAAGGAAATCCCCATGACCCCTTTTGACACATTGGAACCCTCAAGTGTGTCCTAAGGGGTCCTATGACCCCTTCGGACACACTTGAACATTCAAATATGTCAAAAGGGGTCATGGGGACTTCCTACGGGTCCTAGATCACCTTATCACGTGTGAGGACCCCTTGGAAGTCCCCATGACCCCTTTGGACAAATTGGAACCCTCAAGTGTGTCCCAAGGGGTCCTACGACCCCTTTGGACATACTTGAAAATTCAAATGTGTCAGAAGAGGTCATAGGGACTTCCTAGGGGTCCTAGTACGCCTTATCACATGTTAAGACCCCTAGGAAGTCCCCATGACCCCTTTGGACACATTGGAATACTCAAGTATGTCCGAAGGGGTCCAACAACCCCTTCGAACACACTTGAGTGTTCAAATGTGTCAAAAGGTGTCATGAGGACTTCCTAGGGGTCCTAGTATGCCTTATCATGTGCTAGGACCCCTAGGAAGTTCCCATGACCCCTATGGACATATTGGAATGCTCAAGTGTGTCCCAAGGGGTCCTACGACCCTTGAGACACACTTAGACATTCAAATGTGTCAAAAGGGGTCATGGGGACTTCTTAGGGTTCCTAGTATGCCTTATCATGTGTTAGGACCTCTAGGAAGTCCCCATGATCCCTTTCGACACATTGGAACCCTCAAGTGTGTCTTAAGGGGTCCTACGACCCCTTCAGATACACTTGAGCATTCAAATGTGTCAAAAGGGGTCATGGGGACTTCCTAGGGGTCCTAGTACACCTTATCACGTGTTAGGACCCCTAGAAAATCCCCATGACCCCTTTCAACACATTGGAACACTCAAGTGTGTTCTAAAGGGTCATATGACCCCTTCAGACACACTTGAGCATTCAAATGTGTGAAAATGGGTCATGCAGACTTCCTAGGGGTCCTAGTATTCCTTATCATGCATTAGGACCCCTAAGAAATCCCCATGACCCCTTTGGACACATTTGAATTCTCAAGTGTGTCCTAAGGGGTCCTCCGACCCCTTCGGACACACTTGAGTATTCAAATGTGTCAAAAGGGGTCATGAGGACTTCCTAGGGGTCCTTGTACACCTTATCACGCATTAAGGACCCTAGGAAGTCGCCATTGTAATACCCCAAAAATGGGCTATAAGTTCATTAATCTCCTACATCTTCAATTCGAACGAAATCAACATCAAAGTCCTAATCTAAGGCACATCTAAACATCATCGAATCATAATTGATTATCTTAAATTCTGAATCGGGGAATATTCTTACTAATATTCCTAATCATCTTAATTATCTTTAATTTCATAATTATTTGGCAATAAATCACATTTATCCTAAAGTTTGATTAATTGAATATTTTCATATTTAATTAATTAGATTTAATATTTGCCACTTAATTATGTAATTAAATTTAATTATATCTATTATTAATTGTATTATTTAATTTTGACAATAAATCTAATATCATATGAATAATTGATTAAATTCTTATTTAATTAATTAAAGCAAGTTGTCATTATTTAATAATATAGTTTTTAATAAAAGTTTGATTAAATAATTGATTAACCCATAAATCAATTGTTTTATTTTTAAAAGCAGTTAAGTTGGAAATAAATCACTTTATTATTAAATTAATTCATAAATAAAACATGCACAATCATAAAAGCAGACAACTATCAATTATCAATTAAAGCTAAACTCTATTTTGAGATAAAACTTAGCTTTTGCATGTTTTTGTGAGTTAATTATCCTTTATTTAAAAATAACTCAAAAATCAACTTGAGTTATTTGAGTGATTTATGGCTTTTTTTTTTATGCACCTCCAAAGCCCTGGATTTCTATAAAAACAAGGCTCAACTCTTCATAATTCATCTCTCAATCATCTCTCAAATTTGCATCCAAGCATCTCATATTTTTGCACAATCACGCTAGAGAATTGGAGGATGAGGAATCAACTTGCGAATTCAAAGCTTTGTGAGATCAATTTCAATTGCATAGTTTTTATATCTTAACATAGAATTTCATAGTTTTCATATCATTGTTAGAATCTTCATTGTTAGATCATTTAGCATTCATTTCATATCAGTTTTCAATAGCATTCATAGCATATCAATTTCATCTAGCATAGATTCATATCAATTTTTATCATTCTTATTGCATAGAAAATATCAAAAATATAGATTAATTGCATTCAATTTCATATCCATCTTTTACATTCAAATCCTTCATTTAGGTGTCGTCTAGGTCACTGATCTCGATTACAATCTGAGAACATCAATCTCACACCTATTAGAAGGCAGTAAATCGCTTGGTTACATAGTTTTCAATTTTGCACGATTTTGATTATCACTAACCTCTAATGTTTTACTGAGTGTTGTGTCTACAGATCAGGTACAATTTTCACACACACATTTCTAGCGCCCACTGTGGGGCAACCCACCTTTGCATGCTGATTTTGATTCTTGGAGCTAAAACCCTAAAGTTTCAAAGATTTAATTTTATCTCCCAAATGGCTTAGAGTTTTGGTCTAAAAGTTTTTTTTCAGGTTGGAGACATATCAGGGAAGCTTTGAAAAAAAAATTAGAATTTTCTAAATTATTTTGAATTTTTAATAAATTTTTTTTATTTTTCATAAAAAATTAATATCTGACAAAAATCAGCATATTTTTCTGAAATTTTTATATTTTCAGAAATTTCTTCAAATTCTATAGGGGGTCTATTCTTTGTATTTTAAATTTGGATGCAATTTAGTAGCTCAAATAGTCAATTTGCAAAAACTGGTCTATTTTGATAAAACAGGTCTCTAGGGCACAAATAAAGAGATTTTTCTAAAATTTTTGCATTTTTGGAAAGCTCTCTATTTTTTAGTAGGGGTCTCTATTCTGAATTTCTATTTTTGTGGCCAAAATCATATGAAAAAAATCAGATCTTGTTGACTAGGTCAAATGTAGTGCAAAAAAATTAAAATTTTATGATGGGCATGCACTTATTTTTCATATGATTCAATGCATGATATGAGTTGTCATTTGGATTAATTTATGGTTATTATTGCTCCTAAAAATTTTTTTTTAGAGCTAACCCTATGGTTTTCATAAGTTGAATATATTTTGCATATCTTGTTTGCTTGTTTGCTTGTTGGAGAGTTTGTCACTTGCTTGCATGGAAAATCTCAACAAAAATTACTAAAAATCAGGTAAAATCTACTAAGCGCGTTGTGAGGATCACAAGGTATTCTCCTTGTTCTGAAAACATTTTGATTTGGACTTAAAATAAATCTCTTATGTGTCAAGCTTGTGTGCATCTTTTCATGCTTTTGATCTATTTCTACACACTTGCATAATTTGATACTAGGTTGTGATCCCTTAAGGATTCATTAAGTAGTCTTAGAATACTTATGATTGATCTTGATTATTATCTTGGGTTATTGGACTCGCTAATCCATTGGCCCCTCATTTCCACCCTGTGGTTGCAATCTCAGTGCCATAAAGGGGAGGGGTCAACAAGACAGAAGCGTTAAGTGTTCCACTTGGCAACCCTTTTGTGCTTTTAGGAACTCACTTGTTTTCTAAGTTGTGGACTCATTTTCAGCTTGTGTGAGGTGTTAAGTGTTTCACCTTGTGGACTCATCTCATATTTTTTTTAAGCGTTAAGTGTTCCTCTTTCTACTTTTTGGATGCTTTTGGTAGATTTGCTTTCGGGAATATATCTGTGCTCACATAGTAATTAGGCCCTATGAACACTATTCGTGATTCTTGAGAGATTGGATTCCTAGAGAAATCTTTCTTGATGATAGAATCCTTGTAGGTAGGGAGGATACTTAGTGCATTTCACATTCAACTTGGTTAGTGCGTCTTCTCTTATTGATCGACACATTCTCTCTCCAGAGAGGTTGATAGATCATGTGGGGTTGATATCATGAGCTTTGGTGAATCAAAATTGGTTAGTGCATCTTCTCTTATTGATTGATACATTCTCTCCCCAGAGAGGTTGATAGATCACGTGGAGTTGATATCACAGACCTTGGTGGAACAAAACTTTGTCTTAGCGTGTCGGATTAATCTGCTTGCTTTGTTTGGGTTAAAAGTGAAGAGGTGTCAAAAACCTTGAATCTGGAGCCAAGTCCCCTTGTGGTATAAATCTATGAGTCACCTTTAGAGAGGGTTAACTGTAGCGGACAATCCCTTCACAAGGAAAACTACATTGATGGAACCTCAAGCAGAAATAGCCATTTTCGCCATGGTAGTGACAGCCGCTATATAAATGTCCTTGTGGAAGAAATCTCCATGGGTATGGTTCATTGTTGGGTTGTCAGATCTCCCTAGCAGCTCTTGAAGATTAAGTTCTCGGACTGTGTCAAAACCTTGGTGCGCTGGGATTGGAGTTCACCCCTTTGAATCATAAAATTTGCAGAGTCAAACCATTACTAAAAACCCTAGAGAGGCCAATTTTTCACTTTCAGGTATATGTGTGTTATTGCAAAACTTTTTAGAACATACATAATTAGTACTTTCAGGGATTAGCACAATTTGGTCACTTGATTGTTCATGCGCAAGGTTGCTTTTTCCCTTGTTCATTGTTTTCAGACATGCTTGGAATCACTTGCTTGCTATTCTACGTGCTTGGTTATCTACTTGGCTATTAAAAATGATCAAATTTGGTATAACCTTCAAAATCTGGACAGTACAATTTGCAAACAATCCAAAACTGAAGACCTTAAATTTTGCAAAAATTGACGTAAAATCTTTTCTGGAGTCAAAAGTCATTTCAAGAAGTCAAACATCGTATGAGTTTTATCAAGTGTCATTTCATTATTACCCATCTATCGTACGATTGAGAACCCAGTGTCGTACGAGTTTTCAAACCAGCAAATTCAAGAAAGTCAAAACCCTGTTAGCAACTGTCGTACGAGTTTTGTCAACTGTCGTTTCATTGCTACCCAACTGTCGTACAAGTTTAGCAACTATCATTTCATAGACTACCCAATGTCATATGAGTTTGCAGAGTGTCATTTGGAAAATTTTGAGAGAGTTGTCAGAAATTGTCAAATTGCCAGATACCCAGCTTTTTTAGCCTAGTTCTAGAATCTGTCATACAAATCACTATGTCAGGAATAGAGCAGTAGCCATTGAGAATTAGTACACATGTCTCAAAGAATCAATACACAAGAGGAAGAAGCTCTAATCACCGCTATGATGAAGTAGCTACAAGCTATGCAAGTCCAGCTTGACAAACTTGAGAAAGAAAAGGAGCCTAAAGAGTTCTCCATGGAATCTCTATACTCTTTTCCATTTGATAAAGACTTGTACATGTCACCATGCCCCCGGACAAAATTTGAGCAATGTGATAACCCTTATGATACCTCTTCTACGGAGAGTGACACATCTAGCTTTGGAGACTATGATGACTATAACGACAGACAACGTAATGATACCTATGACACCTCTGTTCCTAAGAGTCCTCCTCATCATTCGTTCCTACTTACTACAAATGGGCCGTCACATTGGATAGATCATGATGGTGATCCATATGATTCTGATTTTGAAAGAGACTTTGATGGCTTTTGTGGACAATACCTTGATGATGATCCATCTACTACTGCTGAGGACTATAAAATACATCATGCTAGCTTGGAACATCAATACTATAAGGATCTCTCCTCTAAGAACTCTCTAGCTGAAAATAAAGATTACACTCTCAAGCAAGATCATGTTAATGCTGAACCTTTGTCTGGTGATGGTTCCCTTCCATCCCCTACTTCCTCCAATACTCGTACATTTCTTAAAGCTTTCGAGTCTTTCAAATCTTTCACAGAACCTTCATCTGACACAAGCCTTGATACTTTTCATGTGGTTCCCTATAGTTATCCTCTAGGGCTACCTCTTAAAGAAACTCAAGCTAACCTTCACCTGGCTGCAAATACTTTCAATGATGATAAACCTAAAGATCCTAAGCCTTCATATGCTATAATTCCTACTTCAGCTAGTCCTCCACCATCTCTTCCAAATTCTTCCATACAATCCCAACATGCTTCCTTGTCCTTAGAAGTCACTCCATGTCAAGAGGACTCTAAAAATGATAAAGAAAAGAACATAAAGAAAGATCAAGATCAAGAACCCTCCATGTTGTCCACTCCTTTTCACAATGTCTCTTATCCACTTCATGGTTCTTTTGATCCTATAGACCCTTTTTCATGCATTCCACCATGTCTTAAGTCTTCTCCTAAGCAAGATCAAGCTACTACTTACACTGTTGAGCTTATTGACAATTAAAATAACTTTACTATGCTTGCACTTTCCAAAGATGATACTTCCATTAAGATTATTGAAAATGGTGTTGTTACTTCCAATGTTAAGCCTATTGAAAATCAAGAAAAAAATTATGCACTTAGGCTATCCAAAGATCCTTGTCAAGATCAAAGTCTTCCATCTTCTTATTCTACCATTCCATGTTCACTTCCACTTTCTACTCTTCCTAAGTCTTCGCAAGCTTTGAAAAATCCTATCAAAGAAGGTTCTCATATTCAAGATGTCCATGATTCTATTGAAAATCCTAATGCTCACTCTAAAGATGTTGATATCCTTGGTTGTCATATAGATGCTGATGAACTTATTGATTATTCTTTTGCATCTTCCACTTCCATCCTTGGACCTCTTCCACCACTACTAAGGGCTTCATGCCTTCCTTCCATCTTGGGTCCTTATGTCCCTTCACTTTCCCCTCCTAACTCTCCTAATTCATCATCCATATTGGGTCCTTACATACCTCCATCTCCCATCTTTCCTCAAGATCAACATAGATGCATACCCCTGAATCCTTTTCATCCACCCACCCATCTAAACCAATCATATCCTCCCTCTTCCACAAATCCCAAGTCTTTTGGAAGTAACTTGAATGTTCAATACAAGAAAAAGAAGCAATGCAAGAATCCATCAAAAAAAGAAGATCACCATGTCTCCTCTAATCGACACGGAGGCATAAAGTCAAAAGAGATATCTAAGAAAAAAACTACAAGACAAGTATGGGTTCCAAAATCCATCATTGAAGATATTCTCTCTAGATCATCAAAAGGAAATAAAAAGCCTACAGCTATATGGATTCCAAAGTCTCTCTTGAAAGAGTCTAGTGTTGAGAAAAAAGTGAAATTGACATTCAAGCTTCCAAAGGCTTCCACTTCATCTCCCTCTAAAAATATTCCTCCATTCCATGTGCCTAAACCACAACTTCTGCTATCCATTCGCCATATTCCTTCACGTATTCCTTCATTCATAATTCCTCCATTCTCTCACCACCCTTCAAGGTATGTGTTAATGTTGAAATTACCTTCCTTTCCATCTACCCTTTCACAATCCTTCCATGCATTATCCTTCTACCTCCTATCCTTTTTCCTCACCTGCCTATTCCTCCTATCTTCCAACCTCACTCAATTTACATAAAACCTTATCCTCTATTTTTCTCTTTCATCTCCCTTTCCCTATCAGCATCTTTGAGTGTGTCATTTTGAATCCTTGACATATCATGGTTTATCCTTTCAAGGAGCATTATCTAAAAAGCTTGCCTTCTTCCAAAAAAAAAATTAAAAATTAAAAATTAAAAATGTGCCTTGGTGAAAACCTGGAAACAGGCACCTTGGTAACAAAAGTAAAGAGAAATAAATTCATCCTATGGTGAAAACCACTCCCTTGTGGTGCCTTGGATAAGTACCATGATGAAAACCTAGCAATCAGGCATCATGCGTAGTTCTTCTACATATTTCATCCATTTCATCTTCTCTCTTTGATCTTGACAATGTTGATCTATACACGAACATTTGGCTATTTTGTGAGTTGTCTGATGATGATCTTGTTTTCAATCCCTTCTTTTTTAGCCTTCATATTTATTTTCATCCATTCATTTTCACTTGTCGCTATCCTTTTCCCCTTTGGTCTTGATCTAAGAAAGAAAGAGTAAAACACGGTGCTATGAAGCCTCTTGACATGTCTACTCCTTTGGATTGTATCCTTTCCTGCTCTTGCATTATGATTTTGTGACTTATCCTATGCTAGCCTTTCATTTCTTGTCCAAATTTTCTTGGGTATTCTTGAAGAGTTTTCCCTTGAGGATTTCTTCCCTTCATTATCCTTTATTCTCTTGTCTTCCATCTCTTCCACCAACTTGCCAATCCCTCTTGTTCTCCACCTTGCTAGACATTGGGACTGCATGATATGATCTTGCTTGGGAGTTTGTAATGGAAAAAGATGCTATCAAATATACCAAGTATCTGAACAAGTATCAGAACTAGTATCAGAACAAGTATCAGAACAAATATCAGAACAAGTATCAGAACCAGTACCAGAACCAGTATTAGAACAAGTATCAGAACCAGTATCAGAACAAATATCAGAACAAGTATTAGAACAAGTGTCTGAACAAGTATCATAATGCCTATGGGGGCTACACCATTCACTTTAGTTTATGGGTCTGAAGCGGTACTGCCTATTGAGGTTGAAATCCCATCACTTAGAATCAGAATGCATGGACTTGTCACTGATGAAGACTACATAGTGTCTAGGTTACAAGAACTTGAATTACTAGATGAGCACAGGCAAGCAGCGTATGATCATCTCAGAGTATATCATAAGAGAATGTCTAGAGGCTACAACAAGAAAGTCAGACATAGAGAATTTTAGGTTGGTGATCTAGTCTTGAGAGAAAATCTTAAAAATCAATCCCATCAAGAACGCAAGGGGAAGTTCGAACCCAATTGGCTGGGTCCCTTTGTTATCACTGCTACTTTTGGCTCTGGTGCCTATCAACTCTCAATGACTAAAGGAGAGCAGCTCTGAGAACCAATCAATGTTCTCCATCTGAAGAAATTCTATGCCTAAGGCATTCAGTGCTTGGTAAATGTCCTGAAAAAATCTTAAAAATTGGAAAATGTCCTGAAAAAATGAACATCTTGGTGAAAACCTAGCAATAGGTGCCTTGATGATTCACAAAAAAATCAAAAAATATCAAAAATACAAAAATACAAAAATACAAAAAAAAAAAAAAAAGTGCCTTGGTGAAAACCTAGAAATAGGCGCCTTGGTAGCAAAAATAGAATCTCTACCAAGATGGTGAAAACCCAGCAAACGGGTGCCACTTGTTCAAAATGCTCCATCTATCAGCACAATCTTGGTCTTTCCCAGCTTTCAGTCTTGCTTTAGTTTGTACATATCTCCCGATTTGTTTCAACATTTCTAGTTTTCAATAAGTCGGTCTGTACACCAATCAGCTTGCGCGTCTGTATCCTATCAATGTTCAAACTTGGGGGCAATCAATGTCATATCTTATAGTCTCCAATGTATCTTAGACATGTCATATCCACTCAGAGTCCTTTGAAGCTTCATTTGAGCCAGTCAGTCAGTCTTGTCTCCAGAAAGGATTTTGCATCTACAACAACACAATCAAACATCAAACTCAAATTGACAACAATCTGTGCTTCATGCTTTTATCTCCTTGTATGCTTACTAATTTGCATTGAGATTTTTGCATATTGTGTCCCTTCGAGCTCTTTGATGATGTCCTTTATAGGATTTAGAGAGTGATGACTGGGGGCATAATCTTTTCTTTATTTTTTGCTCGTATGTGAAATCTAATAACTTTGGAAATTTTGGATTGAAATGGTGTCCAACTGTAAGAGCCTCTATCTTGAATTGGATGGCCATGCGTACCTCAACCATTGATACCCAAAAAATTCAAGGAAGTTTGATCTAACTATTGTCTTTTTGAGTAAGTTCTTTCTCCTACTGTGGAATGCAATCTTGCCTAAGGATGTGAATGATAAAGGGTCACTACGAGTAATTCACATTGGATTTAGAATGATCTCTTGACTGTTTGATGTGTTTGCAATGCAAGGTGTATTCAGGTCATCATGACATTTATGTTTTGATGCTTATACAAATTGCTATATCAAAATGGACATGATATTCAGGTCATCCTGGTGTTTGTGCCTTGGTGCTTATATCTACTCTGACATTCTGAAAATAAAATCAATATTCATATGTCCATGGTTGTATAACCAATGGGTGTTGTATTGATTTTTGTGCATACAAATCGATATTCATATGTCTATGGTTTCATGGCTAGTGGGCATTGTATTGATTTATCCAGTTACCTAAAAGTTCAATGATGATAACAAATCGACATATGATCAGTGACTAGGTCCTAGGTCTTAGGTTGCATTTCATTTTGCATGTCTTTTTGCATTTTGCATCTTTACATGATCTCACAATGATTAAACGAACTTCAATGCTTAAATGATTCTTCAAATCGTATCTTCAAGTCTAACAAGAACTGAATCTCACACGAAGGTTCCTCCAATGAAATAGCAAGTAGAATCCTTTTTCGGGATCAAAAATCAAAATCTGAGATCATTTATCTTATTCACTGCTTGCATAATCAACCTTCCATCATCACAGAAATCTAAAATTCAACTTAACTGATTATCTTACATCAAACTATCAAAATTTAAACTTGGTCAACCATGGTCAACTCATGGTCAAACCTAGTCAACCTTGGTCTCCAGGACCTCTAAATGATGCAGAATGCACTCTTGAATGTGTATAACCACTTTTCAAATCAATTAACATGCTTCTGAACTATCAACGCTGACTTTTTCTTGTCAGATTTCAATTTTCATCCTGAAGGGGGCATGGTATTGCACATCAATTCAAAGTCTGTAAATCAAAATTCTATCGATCAAGTCTATCAATATCTTTCATCAGTGATCAAGACAACAATCATGTCTAGTCGCCGATTCATCAAAAGTCCTCATCGCTCGGGGAAAATCTATCATCACTTGGGGCATATCAGATTCATCAAGATCCATATCAATCTGGTATTCTCTTAATCTTGTAAACTGTATCATTTTTTGCAACCATCAGATCATAGTGTTCTTTCCTTGGTTCTTCGACAACTGAAGGGTTCAGATGTGATACCTGCTAGTTCTGCTAAGACAATCGAGTCTAGAATGGGTCACTCACTTCTTATCAATCCTAAGGTTCAGAATCAGGTATTTTGACACTTTTTCGCAATCATAGGTTCATCGTTGCTATAGTGAACATTATCTCTGGTCATTCAGGACCTCCTATCTCAATATCTCTCAATCGGTTTCTATCTTGAGATTGGTTTATCTTTCGAATCAGTTTCATATCTCTATCAAACATAGACTTTCTTTGAACCACTGCGCTTCACACAGTAATTCAAAGAGGGGCAAAATGTAATACCCCAAAAATGGCCTATAAATTCATTAATCTCCTACATCTTCAATTCGAACGAAATCGACATCAAAGTCCTAATCTAAGGCACATCTAAACATCATCGAACCATAATTGATTATCTTAAATTCTGCATCGGGGAATATTCTTAGTAATATTCCTAATCATCTTAATTATCTTTAATTTTATAATTATTTGGCAATAAATCACATTTATCCTAAAGTTTGATTAATTGAATATTTATATATTTAATTAATTAGATTTAATATTTGCCACTTAATTATGTAATTAAATTTAATTATATCTATTATTAATTGTATTATTTAATTTTGACAATAAATCTAATATCAAATGAATAATTGATTAAATTCTTATTTAATTAATTAAAGCAAGTTGTAATTATTTAATAATATAGTTTTTAATAAAAGTTTGATTAAATAATTGATTAACCCATAAATCAATTGTTTTATTTTTAAAAACAGTTAAGTTGGAAATAAATCACTTTATTATTAAATTAATTCATAAATAAAACATGCACAATCATAAAAGCAGACAACTATCAATTATCAATTAAAGTTAAACTCTATTTTGAGTTAAAACTTAGCTTTTGCATGTTTTTGTGAGTTAATTATCCTTTATTTAAAAATAACTCAAAAATCAACCTGAGTTATTTGAGTGATTTATGGCTTTTTTTTTTATGCACCTCCAAAGCCCTGGATTTCTATAAAAACAAGGCTTAGCTCTTCATAATTCATCTCTCAATCATCTCTCAAATTTGCATCCAAGCATCTCATATTTTTGCACAATCACGCTGGAGAATTGGAGGCTGAGGAATCAACTTGCGAATTCAAAGCTTTGTGAGATCAATTTCAATTGCATAGTTTTTATATCTTAACATAGAATTTCATAGTTTTCATATCATTTTTAGAATCTTCATTGTTAGATCATTTAGCATTCATTTCATATCAGTTTTCAATAGCATTCATAGCATATCAATTTCATCTAGCATAGATTCATATCAGTTTTTATCATTCTTATTGCATAGAAAATATCAAAAATATAGATTAATTACATTCAATTTCATATCCATCTTTTACATTCAAATCCTTCATTTAGGTGTCGTCTAGGTCACTGATCTTGATTACAATCTGAGAACATCAATCTCGCACCTATTAGAAGGCAGTAAATCGCTTGGTTACATAGTTTTCAATTTTGCACAATTTTGATTATCACTAACCTCTAATGTTTTACTGAGTGTTGTGTCTACAGATCAGGTACATTTTTCACACACACAGCCATGACCCCTTTGGACACATTTGAATGCTCAAGTGTGTCCTAAGGGGTCCTATGACCCCTTCAGAAAAATTTGAATGCTCAAGTGTGTCCTAACAGTTCCTATGACCTATTTAGAAACACTTGAGTATTCAAATGTATCAAAAGAGGTCATGGGGACTTCCTAGGGGTCCTAGTACACCTTATCACGCATTAGGACCCCTAGGAAGTCCCCATGACCTCTTTTGACATATTGGAACCCTCACATGTGTCTTAAGGGGTCCTACGACCCCGTCAAACACACTTGACCATTCAAATGTGTCAAAAGGGGTCATGGGGACTTCCTAGGGGTCCTAGTACACCTTATCACATGTTAGCACCCCTAGAAAGAACCCATGACCCCTTTTGACACATTGGAACCCTCAAGTGTGTCCTAAGGGGTCCTACAACCCCTTCAGACACACTTGAGTGCTAAAATGTGTCAAAAGGGGTCATAGGGACTTCCTAGGTGTCCTAATACACCTTTTCATGCATTAGGACCCCTAGGAATTCCCCATGACCCCTTTTGACACATTTGAATGCTCAAGTTTGTCTTAAGAGGTCCTATGACCCCTTCAGAAACACTTGAGCATTTGAATGTGTCAAAAGGGGTCATGGGGACTTCCCAGGGGCCCTAGTGTTATCATTGTACAAAAAAATTTCAGCTTCATGCTTGTATTCTTGAAAATAATCGAAGTTGTTGTCCTAAAGGTAACGTTTCATGTTGAAAACCCTATGTTTAAACCAAGCCCTATTTTAGTCCTAAGTCTTGCTATGTTTTCACGTTACCTTTTTGACTCACTAACCTCCCTAATAAAGCATGTGTCATTTTGTCAACCCTTTTTATTCATCATTTTATCTGTTGTGCGGTTAGGTTTTGGAAGTGGGATCCCCTTTTAATTAATTATATCTTTCAAAGCCTAAGTTTCTGATTAATTTTTTAGAAGTATTATCCTTTTCAAATATGTGGTTGTCATAGCACCACAAGCTTTCCTATTGTTAGAATGTCTAACATGTTCTTTAGTGACAAAGTGCCATCTATCCAAGCGGGCCCAACTGGTAACAGGGTGTGCTGGCGTCTAAAGAATGAATCAATCGAACAGCTATCATTATACCATTTGACCAAGATGATAGCCATTTAAACATTGCGGTATAGTGATGACCATTCAATTGTCTTTAAGGAATGAATTATGCGGTGGGTCTTGATAGTGCAAGGTCATGTTGACATGTCCATCTCTCATTGGTTGCCAGGATCTATGATGTGATAGATGTCAGAATTTTTTGAACCAGAATGATGATGTCAGAAATCCCACTTGTCAGTTCTTTGTGATGTGGTAATTTTTGATTCATGGTAGATTGTTGATGTGTCATGGTGGGGCCTATATTTTTAGATGGTTAAAGTATGATGAGATCTCATAGTTGTCATTATACCATTGGGATAAGCTGCACTCTTTTTAAGGTTAGCGGTATAGCGACAACCGTTGATCTTGTCTAAGGATGAGGATCGTTCGGTGGGTCCTCTGCATCAAATTTTTTTAATGATGTGGTTGTTTCTAATTGGCCGAAGGTATTGGTGACATGTTAGGGTTGCCAGTGTGTCTAACACCAAGGCTGAGGTGGGGTTTTTGGCCTACTAACATGTCTGACTTGGCATTTCCTAATTTTTCAAAGGTTTTTAAAGTAAACAGTGGGGCCAAGATTTTATTAAAAGGTAGCAATCATCCGATCAAATTGCATCAGTAGTCATCATTATATCTTGACTTGGTTTTTCTAACAGTTTTGGGTTAGCACTTTAGCGACAAGGTGACACCTGTTCCCCTTGGGCAGAGTAAGGTTAAGTTATTTATTTCTTCACATGACATTTTTGAAATGTTCTCATTGGTCGAGAACTAGCTTAGGGAAAAGTAAAGAGGGCTTTGTTGTTTGACTTGCCAACCGTCCGATGCACCGAAATGCAGATATATCAACGGTCAGAATTCAATTTTTTTTCTCAGTGATGTTTTTCACATCCTGTGAATACCGAGGCCACCAATTTTGTAGTAATGGCAGATTTAATGTGTTACGTGTAGATAAATTGTAAGCAATTGGAAACACTATACATCATAATTCAACCATTGTTTCTCTTTACCATTTTCATAAGCTCTCTGGCGAATTAGATTTCTCTCTCTAAGTGATTTCAAGTGAAGAATTTGCAAGTGCCTGGTAGGTCCAATTTTTTGAATTTAAAGAATTTCTTGAAGTCTGTGAAGAATTTGTGAAGGATTTTGTGTTGATAATTTTAGGGTTTTTCTTGAGAATTCATATATTGTTTTATAAAGCCCTAGTTTTAAGATGCCACCAAAGAGATATTTGTTTGGTCAAACAGAGTATACCAAAAGAGGGATTTTTGAATATTTGATGCAGTTACTCCCACATTCAGATAACAGGGCAGCTAGGTTAAAGGAGCTGGTTCCAAGAAACCCTAGGGATTCTATTGCAGACGGTCTCCATGACAAGGGGAATTGGATGAGAGATGCTAAGGTGGGCAAGAAGCACAATGGTCTTACTTTGTTTAAATCAACTTATTCATAGATAAATGCCTATGCCCCCTTGAGTAATATATGGCAATTTGACATTGGGAGATTGATAGTCCCTAGAGTTTTCATGGATGCTGAGCTATTGATTCAAATTGCTAAGTGCTACGATCCTGTGACAAAGTGTGTCAAGGACATAAATGGGAAAGACCTAATCAGCATCACAAAGGATGAGATTAGGGAAGTTTTTTCACTGAATGATCCTTCTGTCAGATTAGAAAAGATAGACTTTACATAATTTATAGAAATTTATGAGGCACAGAGAGACTATTTAAGGGAAGGGCCTCTGAGGCAATTCTTAGAAGAGATTGGATCTATGTGTGTTGTCATTTCAAGCACGCCAGAGCCTTTTAGGCTAGATTTGTTGAGTAAAAGAGCACAAGAGGTTTATAAATCATTGGCTTTAATTCTAGGGCATGATGAAGCAACTCATATGCTAGTCCCATACATGTTCATGATGGTACAATCACTACACCCCCAATTAGCATTGATTTTTTATTTTGCATCTCATTTAGCTGATTTAATTCATGAAGGGTTGATGGGAATCAAGGACATGAAGGTTAGTAGGCCTTTTGGGTGGTACTCAATGCTTATGCACATGTTCCTATACAAAGGTGAGCATTTCTTCAGCTCAATAATAAATATTGTGAAAGAGAGGAATGGAGAAACCCTTCCAGTGCAACTATGGACTACAACCCTATCATGGGATAGAATTGATGCTAGTTATATTGAATTTGATAGGGATTTTGCTTCTAGGCTTAGAAATCTTTTGGTTTTTGAAAATCCAAGGATACCAAGAGAGTTGCTAAGATTAATCAGGCCAAAGGAGTATTGTCAGGACATCACCATTGTCCATAATTTTGGGGATATAGTTTTATATCTAGTTTCTACAGTTTTCAAAGTATATGGTTGCAAAGTGGCACCATATATTCTCCCTTATTAGGTCCCATTGAAGTTAGGATATACCGAGATCTTGAGGTAGATTGGGGACCTATAGGAGACCACTCTCACTAGAAAGGGAAGGGGAAATTTCTTCCCTGATATAACTATAGCACATCATTATGTGATCAGAAAGGGAGAGTGGGTACATTTGAACAAAGTTTTCTAGCCCTACAGAATGACACCAGTAGTGGTCAGATGTGTAGATACAAAATGTTTCCTTTTAGAAGTGTTCAGAGATAAGGTGAGATGTTCTCTTATTAAGCATCAGTTTAATTTTCCAGAAGATGTAACTAGGAATGAGTTTGACCTTCAAACTCAAGAGATCAAGAAAGAAAAATGGGTCATCTATAAGAAGACTCTAGACTTCATGCAGAATTTTGACAGAGCTTATGACCCATTGAAAGGCTTTGAGCCATGGGCAAGGAAAGTAGATTCCCTAATGGAACATTTTGAGGGTATCATGGATGTGGTTAATGAAAAAAGGGCTATTGTAAGCAAGAAAAACCTTGAGAGGGCTATGCAGATTTTGAGCCAGCCCAAGTATATGAAATTGACCCCAAGAGGAGTCTATACAATGCAAAGGAGAAGTGGTTACACTATTCTCCTGCCACCACAAAAAAGAAGTAAGGATATCCCCTCCACTTCAAGAGGGAAAAGACCCATTGATGATCTAACAGTGCAAGGACCCCCTCCAAAAAGGCAAAAACAAGAAGAGGTAAAGCCGGGAGAGGAAGCTTATTCTCCTTCTCAATCCCCTATCCAATTAGATGAACATGGGGTAGCAGAAAAACTTGTACAATTGAGAAATGAGGGAAAAAATTTTGTTTCCAATGATGATTTGCAAGAAGGGATGTCGGAGGCACCTAAGGAGGTGGCCATGGATTTTTCAGTTAAAGATTTTGAGGGTAAACAAATGGATCTTATTTTGAAACAAGCTACTAATTATTTCCTTGCTGATGACAAGTTTATCAAGACCAGGGCATTCTCCCAATTTCTTTGGAGGATGAAAATAAGTCAATTTAAGGAGATATGTGAAAAGAAGAAATAAGATTCCCCTTCTAGGGATATCATAGAAATAGAAAATGAGAACAAGGTAGAAATGGTCAAACAATTTGAGAAAATTATTCCAGAGGAAGGGAGGGCCATGGTTCATACTGCAGGGGTCTTAATTCTACCAGAATGGGACATTGCTAATGTAATTATCTTTGACTAGGTCAGAAAGAGCAAAGTGAAAACTCTTGCTACAGTAGAGCAAGCCAAACAGGCTGCAAAAGGAATTTCTTTCTCTGAAGATCATGTAGCCCTAGTAATGTGGTCCTTGAATAGAGATGAAGATAAAGGAAATAGGAAAGATATCTCTACTGGGTATACAGGAAATTTGTTAGTTCAGAGAGTAGGAGAGACATCTGGTGTAGAGGCATCAAATTTGATTTTGGAGACTACTAAATTCAATGCCAAAGTGGTAGAGAAGGATGCTAGAGAGAAAGAAGAGCTTAGGCTCAAATTTGAAATAGTCCTTAAATCTTACAATGAGCTCAAGGTTGAGCTAATTCAGAAGGACAAACTGATTGCACAGTTGTCAGGGCCCTTAGATCATAGATCTCCTTAGTTGGTGATTTTTGATAATCCTACAGTGGCTTCATCTTCAAGCCCAATAATTGAGCTACCGCCATCCCCTTATCCAAAGCCAAATGTGGATGCAAGGGTTAGCTAGGAGAAGCAAAGACTAACAGAAGAAACAAATAAGTTGAGGGAGATAAGAGTGCAACTTGAGAGAGAAAAAGATGAAAATATAAAGGTCACAACTTTAGCAAACTAGAAGTATGAAGAGAAAATAATAGATGCAATCATGTAGTTTACACATGATTTGAAGCCCTCTATTTTTCATAGTCATGCCAATAAATTATATTCTTTATTTGAAGTCTTGAATAAGGAGAAGACAAAGATGTCAACAATTTTGAAGAAGTGGATTAGTAGGTCTTCAAATATAAAATTATTTCAAATTCTATCAAAGGGCCAAGAGGATCCTAATCCATTGATTAAGCCAGTACATCAGATTGTTAAGAAAATGGTACAGTATGGCATCATTTTGGATAATTTCATCAAAAAATCAAGCATGTTGAAAGATGAATTCATGCTTTCAAACTATGAGCTGGTGCCCACCATTTTTACAGATAAGGAAAATTTTAAAGAAACATATCTATGGAGAGAAGAGATGGACACACTTCTATCAAAAAGGGTGACTGGTGTCCTAAATGACACTTTTTCTATTAGCAGTGTTATCAAGTTGTTAATAAATGCTAAATCAATGTTTGACAATATTTAGCATAAGGTTACTTAGATTGAAAATGAGTGGGAACAATTATCAAATAACAAGGCTTAATTTGTTAGTTTTGACTTCCCAGATGAAGAGGTATATGATAGGTGGAGGTATCAGTACATACCTCATGTTCAAAAGGTCAATACTCCACCAGCCTCCTAGGGTGAATAAAGACAAATATTTTTGAGTCATATAAAGGTTGGTAAGATATATGAAAACATTTATTATAGGATGGATAGCGAGGAGTGAAAATTAGATCTGCTAAAAGAAGCTGAGGACAATATTGAAGACATAAAGCAAGATGACTCTTCTATAAAATATCTCATCTGCTCCATCAATGTATTTATTGTAAATCTTTAGAGGTTGTTGTAAAGGTTTTAGGTCAAAATTTTGTAACCCTAGAATGATCAGTAGCTTGTTGCATCTCCTTGTATATAAAGGATTTTCCATGATCATTCTAGGCATTGAGAGTCTAGAAAAAAAAAAAAGAGATAGAAATTCTGAAACCCTAACCCTCAGTCAGGGATTGTAAAATCTTGTATCATTTTATCAAAGAAATAGAAAAGAAGTACAGGTTCCTGCTATTCTACAAGCTTTTTGTTCAGAATATGATGTGTGCAACGTTTAAGGTTATACTTAATATAGATCTCAAGTCTTTGTCTCTCTTGTGAGTTTATTCAGTACATTTTTAAGTCTTTTTGAGGTTTATATGTATGTGTTTCAGCTCTAAGTTTTGATCCAGGATTAGATTAAAAACTGCTTTGAGTTGGATGCATGTTTACTGAATCTATTTAGGGATTTTTCTTGTAAGTAGTAAAGACTTGGAGTATTTTGTATTTATGATTCAAGACCAATTATTCCTTAATTTCCCTATAGTTGGTCCAGTTGCTTATAGATTTCTTAAATTTGGAATTAACCAATTCTTAACATTAGTCATAAGTATATTGGTATCTCATGGAGTGTAAAATCCTATCCAGAAACCAACACCTAGTATGCCTTATCATGTGTTAGGACCCCTAGAAAGTCCCCATGACCCCTTTCAACACATTATAACCCTCAAGTGTGTCCTAAGGGGTCCTACGACCCCTTCGGACACACTTGAGCATTCAAATGTGTCAAAAGGGGTCATGGGGACTTCCTAGGGGTCCTAATACACCTTATCACTTGCTAGGAGCCCTAGGAAGTCCCCATGACCCCTTTCAACACATTGAAACCTGCAAGTGTGTCTTAAGGGGTCCTACAACCCCTTTGGACACACTTGAGTGTTCAAATGTGTCAAAAGTGGTCATGCAGACTTCCTAGGAGTCCTAGCACACCTTATCACATGTTAGGAACCCTAGAAATTCCCCATGACCCCTTTCGACACATTGGAACCCTCAAGTGTGTCCTAAGGGGTCCTACAACACCTTCGAAGACACTTGAGCATTCAAATGTGTCAAAATGAGTCATGAAGACTTCCTAGGGGTCCTAGTATTCCTTATCACATGTTACGACCCCTACGAAGTCCCCATGACCCCTTTTGACACATTTGAATGCTCAAGTGTGTCTCAAGGGGTCCTATGACCCATTCGGACACACTTGAAAATTTAAATGTGTCAAAAGGGGTCATGGGGACTTCCTAGGGGTCCTAGTACACCTTATCACATGTTAAGACCCCTAGGAAGTACCCATGACCCCTTTGGACACATTTGAATGCTCAAGTATGTCCGAAGGGGTCCTACAACCCCTTTGGACACACTTGAGCATTCAAATGTGTCCAAAGGGGTTATGAGGACTTCCTAGGGGTCCTAGTATGCCTTATCACACATTAGGACCCCTAGGAAGTCCCCATGACCCCTTTAGACACATTAGAATGTTCAAGTGTGTCCTAAGGGGTCCTACGACCCCTTCAGACACACTTGATTATTCAAATGTGTCAAAAGGGGTCATGGGAACTTCCTACGGGTCCTACTACATGTTATCACACCTTAGGACCTCTAGAAAGTCCCCATGACCCCTTTCAACACATTGAAACCCTCAAGTCTATCCCACGGGGTCCTACAACCCCTTTAGACACACTTGAATGTTCAAATGTGTCAAAAGGGGTCATGAGAACTTCCTAGGGGTCATAGTATGCCTTATCACATGTTAGGACCCCTAGGAAGTCCCTGTGACCCCTTTTAACATATTGGAACCCTTAAGTGTGTCATAAGGGGTCCTACGACCCCTTCAGACACACTTGAGCATTCAAATGTCTGAAAAGGGGTCATGAGGACTTCCTATGGGTCCTAGTATGCCTTATCATGCATTAGGACCCTTAGGAAGTCCTTGTGACCCCTTTCAACACATTGGAACCCTCAAGTGTGTCTAAGGGGTCCTACGACCCCTTCAGACACACTTTAGTGTTCAAATGTGTCAAAAGGGGTCATGGGTACTTCCTAGGGGTCCTAGTACTCCTTATCACATGTTAGGACCCCTAGAAAATCCCCATGACCCCTTTCAACACATTGGAACCCTCAAGTGTGTCCTAAGGGGTCCTACGACCCTTTGAACACACTTGAGCATTCAAATGTGTCAAATGGGGTCATGGAGACTTCCTAAGGGTCCTCGTATGCCTTATCACTTGTTAGGACCCCTAGAAAGTCACCATGACCACTTTTGACACATTTGAATGCTCAAGTGTGTCTTAAGGGGTCCTACAACCCCTTTAGACACATTTGACCATTCAAATGTGTCAAAAGGGGTCATGAGGACTTCCTAGGGGTCCTAGTACACCCTATCATGTGTTAGGACCCCTAAGAAGTCCCCATGACCCATTTCGACACATTGGAACCCTCAAGTGTGTCTTGAGGGGTCCTACGACCCTTTTAGACACACTTGAGTGTTCAAATGTGTCAAAAGGGGTCATGGGGACTTCCTAGGGGTCCTAGTACGCATTATCACACATTAGGACCCCTAGAAAGTCCCCATGACCCCTTTTGACACATTAGAACCCTCAAGTGTTTCCTAAGGGGTCCTACAACCGCTTCAGACACACTTGAGCATTCAAATGTGTCAAAAGGGGTCATGAGGACTTCCTAGGGGTCATAGTACAACTTATCAGGTGTTAGGACCCCTAGGAAGTCCTCATGACCTTTTTTGACACATTTGAATGCTCAAGTGTGTCCCAAGGGGTCCTATGACCCCTTCAGACAGACTTGAGCATTCAAATGTGTCAAAAGGGTTCATGTGGACTTCCTAGGGGTCCTAGTATGCCTTATGATGTGTTAGGACCCCTAGGAAGTCCCCATGAACCCTTTGGACACATTGGAGCCCTCAAGTGTGTCATAAGGGGTCTTACGACCCCTTTAGACACACTTGAGCATTTGAATATGTCAATATGGGTCATGGGGACTTCCTAGGGGTCCTAGTATGCCTTATCACATGTTAGGACCCCTAGGAAGTCCCCATGACCCCTTTGGACACATCGAAATGCTCAAGTGTGTCCTAAGGGGTCCTACGACCCCTTCAAACACACTTGATCATTCAAATGTGTCGAAAGGGGCCATAAGGACTTCCTAGGGTCAAATGTTATTACATCAATTTTTATGCCACTATTAGTTTCTAGAACAGATGATGACATCTACTTATTCAGTATAGTCAAACCATCGAAATTACATGGAGTCTGTAGAAAAATCCTGTGCTGGATACTTTCAAGAGGACTTGGGCTGAAACTGTCTGTCATCAAATCAACTGTGCAGGTATTTTTTCAAAAACATTATATATATAATATGTATTATATATATATTATATACATTAGTATATATAATATATTATATATATTATATACATTAGTATATATATAATATATTATATATATATTGTATACATTAGTATATATATAATATACATTATATATATTATATACCTCTTTTTATTTATAAAAGTTCAATTTTTTTATTTACTCCCACCATTTTTTCATGTACCCGATAAAATCAGGTATTCGATTATTGCCTAGTATAACTTTGACCAAAATATTCCATGTCCCCACAGACCAGAGAAGCATGGGATTTTAGACATTTTTCATGGGTTGCAGGAAAAAAAAAATTATTTGGGGCCCATTTTTTGTTTTTTCAACTTGTGGTCTCACCATGGGAAGCAACAGTCAACGAAAGGCTAAATGCAAGAGGAAGGTGACAGATGAAGAAATTCAAGCATATAGGGGAAAAGATAGGGAAAATCACCGAAGAAGGAGAGAAGGTATGTTAAACATTAATCAAGGTGACACCGTAAATGTAGTTGCAAGTGAAGAGGATGTTGAATTTGAAAATAATATGGAGACTAATTTTGTGAATAACAATGTATGGAGTGAAGATGAAAATGTAGAGATGGAGAATGAAAATGTAGACTTGGGGAATGAAAATGTAGATTTGGGGAATGACAATGAATGGAATGAAGATGAAAATGTAAAGATGGAGATTGAAAATATAAACTTGGGGAATGAAAATGTTGCACAAGAACCACATGAATGTTACACATCTCCAAATTATATGCGAAATGAATTCCCTTGCAATAAAGATAATCAATCTTCAAATTAGGGGCTTTCAAGAATACCTAAATGGTTAATTGAAATTGATGAGAACATTATGAATAACTGGGAAGGAAAGAGGTCACATAGAACTGTTAGGTTGTGGGCTTCAAGACTTTATGATCAATTTTTTGGAAACAAGACATTGGTAGAGCAATGTCAATTTTTTGTGCATTTGTTAAAGATGCAAAAGATGAGACCTATGCTTGTGAAATTGAAGTTTTGTGTGAACAAGAAAATGGAGAGAAATTCCATTGTTGTGAAGAATCTTTTCAATGCTCTCAATAGAATTGGGAAGACTAGTAGAGAAAAAGACAAGAGAGTTGATCAGAGGGTTATTACAGCCTCCTTAGTAAGTCATCAGTTGAGAAAGGCTCATTTGATGAGACAAACTTGTGTTGACTTCAATATAGACCATAAAAATTTGGGTAGATCACTTGCAAGAAGAGAAAGACTTGATGATCTGCTTCAAATTGATACATGGGCTTATGGTGGGAGACTTCCACATTTCGATAAGAACTAATAGATGTTGTCAAGGATGAAATTCAATAATTTTGGGATGCTAACTCAAGAGTGTCACCAAATGTGAAGGATGTCTTGAAGTTGAGAGTTTTCAATCGAGACCGCACTCCATATCCTAAACATTATGTGGAGGTAAGTCAAACAATGTTGTATAAAACATTTTGTGAGACACATCCAACATTGAAAATATCACAAAGGTCTTTTGAATCTGTGAAGCCATTTTATTGTGTACCCCTTAAGATTCGAAATACATGTCAATTGCAAATATCATGTTGAGTTTTTAATGCATCATGAATTATTACAGTCCATTTGTTCTACTTTGCATACTAATGAAATGCTAGAGGATTGTGGTGCAAGTGGTCTTCCAAAATCATCAAGAGACTTGCTAGATCAATTTTATGTCAAAGAGATGATGGTTGTTTATTTTATAAAAAATATTGCTTAAATGCCAAGTGCTTAGAATGTGGTGGCTTGTCCACATTTAGGACATGTTTTCATGAGGGTTTGAAACACAATTTTGGAAAGACACTCGTCCAAAAAAAGGTATATGAAATAGTGAAATATACATTGAAGAGTGGAGGTGAAAGCTCTAAATGTGCGTTAGTTGCAAAAGAATACAATGTTGCTGATTTTATCTCAGATTTCAAGACAAATCTTTTTTACAAGTATGCAAGGCATAGTCATAGGTCTCAATGGTTGGATCAACAATTCAGGATGTGTAAAGACACTTTACCCATTGGAACTATTATATCTGTTGTAGACTTTGTGGAGAACTAAACATTGCAGCCCCAAAATGAGACTCAAGCTCAATATTACAATTCCATTCAGGTTGCTATTTTTGTACACATCACATATAGACATTCCCCTGATAGCACAAAAGATGAGCAAAAGATAATCAAAGAGTACCATTTTTATATGAGTGATGATAGGTCTCACTCTCATGAGTTTGTTCAACATTGTTTCCAGAACTATTTTGACTTCTTGCAGGAAAATGGTATTGCTATGAATAGGCATCTCATTTGGTCGGATAATTGCACCAATAAATTTAAGAATGCCAGAATGTTTTATTGGTTATGTAGAATGCATGTGGAGAGAGTTGTACCTCATATTTGGGGTCTTTTAGAGTCTGGGCATGGGAAAGGGGAGCATGATGGAGCAAGTGTGTGTGTGAAGAGAGCTCTAGTTAAGGAGAAATTAAGGATTTCAGGTGTTGTACTTCTTCATGCTCATTCTATTATTGATTGGTGTACTTTAGCATTGTCACAGGGGGGACTCTTGATTCTACAGTGCATAGATTCTTTTGGTTGGTTGAGGAGGGAACTATAGGAGATAGATTGGATTGTCAAATAGTGAAAGACTCTTAAAAAATGCATTCATTCCAAAGCTCCAATAGTAGTACATGGACCATTTGGACATGGGAGTTGGCTTATTTTTTCCCCATGTGTTTTTAGTATGATTGGGATCATTCTGAGTCAAGTGAGTGGGTGGATACAAGGGTTCCATAGTATCTAACTCCTTTATCTTTAACACTCTTTATAACAAATAATGACATGAACACTTCAGTTGAGTATGACCATCTTTCAAATCTTCTGCAGCTAGGAGATGTTTTACCATTGGTTGCACCACAGGGGAATGATGAGAGGTTATATTATTGGTTAGCACATTATGTATGAGGTAAACAAAAGCTTGTACAATCGATGATAGATGGTGATGGGTTCACATATCCTACTGGTTCAGTTGTTGTTGCGGGAACATGGCTGCGAACATACATGATTAGAAAGAATGGAATCCCACATTTGAAGACTATGAGAAGAACAAAACTATTATCATGTATTCACACCTTGTTATAGCAACAAACCTCAAGTTGTCAAAGTAGTAAGGAAGACCAAAGACAAAAGAACTTTGGACTATTAGTACTGTTGATCATGAAGCACTATTGGAGACCCTAAAGCAAAGAGATGACCCTTCAAGAATACTTGACTAGGTAATAAGTTAACTTAGTGCATTGTTTTCTAAGTTTGTTAAGCTTAATTTCAATACATTAATTTCACCTTTCTTAGATTGTAATTTGAGTCAATAAACTTGGTTTTGTATGTGGATTGTAACTTGTGTAGGAGCACCTATGAAG
Source organism: Chamaecyparis obtusa (assembly GCA_027943335.1). Lineage (NCBI taxonomy): Eukaryota > Viridiplantae > Streptophyta > Pinopsida > Cupressales > Cupressaceae > Chamaecyparis > Chamaecyparis obtusa. The sequence goes on from BSBK01002623.1 coordinate 48,165, forward strand.
ACACCTATGGTCACCATGGATCCAATCAGAGATAGAAGGACAAAAGGATCCTTAATGGTTAATTGAGATCTTTTAAAGTCTATAATGGAAATTTGTAACAATCAATTTGATTTAAAAGTTAAATGTCCTAGAAGTCTTGATAAGGACTTATGACCAAAATCATGTATGGGTGGCCAAAAGTACCAACAAGGGATCTTACATGTCATTTACTTGTGTCATTTGCATGGTTTGAATTGTTACATGTTTGATTATTGTTTCTAATGCTTTAAGGATATTATTTTTTATCATTTCAAACAATCTATAGAAGTTAAACCTCAAACATAATAAGCTCCATGAACAGGGTATTCCAGAGTAAAGAAAAACAAATGTCCTACTATTCAATCTTTTTTATTGGGTTTTGGGAGGGCTGGTAGAATATTAAAAATAATTGAGTTTTAGTAGAGTGCTGACTCGCTTAATCATGATTAGTTTCACAGTCCAAATTTCAAACATACCACAAACAGTCATTGCAGCGGAACTGGGTCAAGAAAAGAAGTGTGCATGCTTTCCCATTTGGGTCTTCTCTTGTTTTAGAATGAAAACCTAATTGTTTCCACTACAGACAAGGAAATGTTCCCAAAGACTACTTACTCAATCTGTAAAATAGAACTGCTTATAGGCTACCCAGTGTACCATAATGCATTGTGTGTTTTATGGTCTGCAAGTGACGTGCTTTTTGAGTTTGCACAGGAGAGTAAAGGGGTTAACTTTTTTGTTACTAAAAATGGTGTGGACTATAAGTTGGTGGTTCAGTTTCATGACATTGTAAATGCTAGTGACAACCCCATTCCACCCATGGAGTCACTAGAATGCTCGCAACCACGCTCAACCCAAGTGACCCCAAGGTGCACTAACCATGATTAGGTAGTGATCTTCTGAAGCTTATATCTTGGACCTCATGAGAGGTATTGAAAAACCATCAAGGGCTATAAGATTTTGATTCTAAGGTCTATAATAACCTCTCTCAATTTTGGGCAATTTGACTTCATTTGCATTTGGCAAGGAGATCTCGATGGATGCCAAAACTTGTAGTGAGGGTCAACTGAAACTAGCTCAGCAGCGTATCTTTCAAATTGTCTGTCCTGGTATCAAACTATCTACTCCATCAGTTCTAGTTGGCTAGGTAAATGTCAGTGACAATCCTGTTCTTCCCACAGAGTCACTAGAATGCTCACCACCACGCTCGACCCAAATGACACCAAGGTGCACTAAGCATGATTGGGCAGCGATCTTCCAAGGCTCATATCTCAAACCTCATGAGAGGTATCAACAAATTGTTAGAGGCTATGGGATCATGTTTTTGAGGTCTATAATAACCTATCTCAGTTTTGGCCAATTCAACTTTGTTTGCATTTGGCAAGGCGATCTCAGTTGATGCCAAAACTTGCAGTGAGGGTCAATTGAAAGTAGCTTAGCACCATATCTTTCAAACCATCCATCCTAGCATCAAACCATCTTCTCCATCAACTTTGGTTGGCTGGGTAAACACTAGTGACAACCCCATTCCACCTATGGAGTCACTGGAACGCTCGCCACCACGCTCGACCCAAGTGACCCCAAGGTGCACTAAGCATGATTGGGAAGTGATCTTCCAAGGCTCATATCTCAAACCTCATGAGAGGTATTGAAAAACCATTAGGGCCTATGGGATCATGTTTTCAAGGTCTACAATAGCCTCTCTCAGTTTTGGGCGATTCAACTTCGTTTGCATTTGGCAAGGTGTTCTCAGTCGATGCCAAAACTTGCAGTGAGGATCAATTGAAAGTAGCTCAACAATGTCTCTTTCAAACTGTCTATCCTAGCATCAAACCATCTACTCCATCAGCTTTGGTTGGTTGGGTAAATGCCACTGACAACCCCATTCTACCCACGGAGTCACTGGAACACTCACCACCACGCTCGACCCAAGTGACCTAACAACACAAGTGCTACATTTCTCTGTGGATTTAGTAAACCCCAATATGATGAGTTATATACATAGTGATTATATACATAGTATTGAAACAATGTAGTACTATGTGGCTCAAGTGGGATTACAAGTTGTATTAAGGGCTATGGGATCTATGATGTAGTAGAGTGGGTATATAGAGTATAATATCAGCACTTGTCTTTGTAATGTAACTTCAACAAGATATAATTTAAATCATAATGATAATCATAGTCAAGATATAACTTCACCATTCAATTCCATAAACATGAATAATAAATATGTATACAAAAGATGAAGCAAATATAACATAAAAATGAACATGTTCTATATATAGAAAGTATCAAATGTATCAAAAGTATCTCCATATACAAATATGGCACATGCCATTTCAAAATGTCTACAAAATTAGTGTTTCAAGGTGTACAATGTGGCATATATGCCATCTCAAAATGTGCCAAGTGGCATCTCTAAATGATCACCAAACTAAAACTACATCCTATGCTATAGGGGGATCATCAAAATGTCACCTCTTTGAAGAAGTGTTTCGCTCTAATTGATCATGCATAAAAAATGAGTTCAAACCCAAGTTAGATTGGTTAATTTATATGATTTGTACACATATATATATATATATATATATATATATATATATATATATATATATATATATATATATATATATATATATATATATATATATATATATAATTCATAATTCAAACACTAATTTAATTAAAATTATAACTGAATACAAACATTTGTACATATCCTCTCAGTCACCTACCACAATCAGGTGTCCTAACATAAGTCTTTGGTAGCGAAGGGACAATGCCATCATAACCAACTTTGACCTATAAATATATATTTGCAATAATGAGATTAGTAGAGTGGTGCAACATAGATTAATAAATCTAAAAAATAGGATGATAGCATAATAAAATTACAAATTGATAGAACTAAAATTAAAACTTACATCTGCTGATCCCTCCTTTGGAATAGTGGGCCGGGTCAACAAAGATACAAAGGATTCTTGTGGGCCCTCCCTCACACTAGGAGTAACCTATGAGAGTAAAAAGATTTTCAATTATATGTAAATGTACTTCATCATAACAACCATGGTTACAAAATACAAATAACCCCTTGTAAAAGTCTACATACAATCAGGCTATCACTCTGAATCGAGATGCCTATCAGCCTAGGCTCTCGAACCCATATTGGGACATCATCAAGAGCCACACCCTATACAATAAAGTGCAAGTAAAATATTTATTACTACACAAAAGTGGCATACATATGCATGCATAATTAATCTTAAACAATTAATTACCTGTCCTTTGTCGACACCTGACAAAGGAACCCCCGCGTGCCCCCCACTGACATCACCTGTAGCCTGCAAGAGTACAATAAGATGACAATATATTAGTAAATGTATAAATTTTATTGCTCTAATTGATAAAGATTTAAGCATGTACAACAAATGATATAAAAAAAACAAATGGGTACATAATTTATAATATACCATATAGGTATCAAGGCCAAATGAAATGGCTGAAAGTGTGGAGTCATCAACCTATCTCAACTCCTCCTCTATCATCGACTGAACATAAATGGAAAAAGTATATATACATAAGTGCATGCAATCATTAAAATTAATCTAAATAAATAAATTATTTTAAAATTAATAAGTCATGTGACAAATTTATTTATAATGTTTACTCATACCGTATCAACAGGAGTCCATGGCTCCACATACACCTCCTGAGCACTCTCATGAGATGTAGATGCTCCATGATGTGTTGTAGCCTCTGTAACTGCATCTCCTATATCCTCCTCATCAATAACATATTGATATGTATCACAATCAATAAGCGGTCTAAGCTACATATTCTTGCATATAATGCAAATATGGGGCTCGCATACATGTGAACTCTGGTGAGATGTCGATGCACAAGCATCATCCACACTAGGAGGAAACACTAACTTGGTCTGCGTGATCAACTGATCACTCAACAAATGAATGGCCCTAATAGTCTATGAGGAAGCCTCTGCAATGATATCGGGATGCTGCATTAGAGGAGGGGGTGTGACATCCCCGGGACAAAGGTAGTGCCCTTTTTGCACTGGGAAAATGGCCTAGTCTAAGGAGCTCCTCCACCTACACCCATGTTGGGCCTCATGCTAAAATAATTAACATTGTGACCAAGCACAAACTCAGCATACAATTTTTTTATGAAATAAAAAGGGAGCTCCAAATTGCTATGGGGTGGTTTATCAAAAACCATCCACCAACGATCCCAAAAGTGTGTGCGTATTGCTTCATTTGTACACCATTTTATTGATAATTTAGGCTTTTTGGGGTCAACTTGTAATCTAGTTTTAGGATTCAAAAAAAGGGAGGCTATATCTTCCTTAGTAATATTAAGGGATGCAATCCCATCATGGTCAAGCTCATCATCAAATTGGGTGTGCATATCATCACACTAATGAAGAGCAGTATTATGTTGCCGTGTGAGTGTGTCAATGTTTTCAGCAATAGTATTTAGGGTGGAAATCATGGGACCTAATGTAGGTATATTGTGATATGTGTTTTGGAAACCTCGTATTGTGTTCAAATTATCTTGTATCAAATCTTCTAAAGATCGAGGGTTTTGAGATGGGGGATTGTTTTGGGGATCGTTACTTGGTGTGGGAGGGTTATTTTCTTCATTGTTGTCAGCCATGCCTGATTAAATAAAAACCAAATCTAAATTTTAATTTGATTTCATATATTATTACAAAAATAAATACAAAACCCTATTTCAACTAAAAAAACTACATTTAGCATCAAAATGAAATAAAATAATAAAAATATACAAAGAATATACTTACCATATATACTGCAGAGTTGAATTCATTATTGCAGAAATCAAATACATGAATAAATTGAGTATCAGATATATGGAGCCATTTTACAAACCAAAAGCAATGAGAGAAATCAGAAACATGACCCACGGGTTTTGATTTATGCCACAGGTTTTGGGTACCTGATATTTTCAGGCACCCAATAAGGATTGTGCTTTTGTGTCAGGTTTTCCCAGGTGTACTGACACCCGGGCCAACTAAAAAGTCAACTAGCATTTTCATGCACTTTTGGACGAGTGAAAAGTGAATATTTTTCACATCACCACTTTTTTGCCCCTCATGATCTTGCACATACCCATATATATATATATATATATATATATATATATATATATATATCTGTGTGTGTGTGTGTGTGTGTGTGATAATTAACAACAAGCCGGTTTAAAATAGTCGGGTAGGAGAAATTTATAATTTTATTTTAAAACATAATTATTTTTTAAATAAATCAAAGAATTAGAAGATAGCCAAATATCTCCATGGTATAATCTAGGGTTTTCAATCGATCTAAACTTCGTTAAATACATCAATTAATATCAATTTAACCAAGATAGCACAAAATTTCAATTTAATGAAATCTAATCACAAAGATTTGAAAACAATGACTGCATACAGTAGGAAGAGAGAGAAGATTCATAGAATAGAGATCCAGATAGGAAAATACAACAGGCACGAAGAAAATAGTCTTTTCAATTTGCAAAACAACATAGTCATAAAGAAAAATCAAACCCTACCTCAAACACCGAAGAAAATATTCGAACGAAGACTAGATCTGAAGACAAATTCCAAACTTTTCAAGTTTTTCCCAAAATCAAATTCTCCACCAAAATCCTTCAACTTGCCTGCCGAAATTCTTCAACCCGTGTCCTCAATATTATGGCCAAATCTCCAACATGTAGGAATTCCCATTCCACATGCCAGGGTTTGGAACTCAACTCCACCAAAAGGCTTTGCATAAATTTAGACTTTGATTTGCAGTTTAATTTTAGTTGAACTCAAGTCTCTCCACTTTTGCCTTTTGTTGAAAACACTTAACCACAATTAACTAATACCTTAAAATTAATTTAATCATTTTTTGATTGTGCAACTTAATGCATTTAATTAATTATAAATAAAACATTTAATCTAAAATGATTTCCACATGCTAAATTAATTCTTAAATTAATAAATACATTTCAATTGAACAAAGGTTAAGTTTACAATTAAATAATTCTAAGGTGAAGATATTTAATTAATCCTCATTAATTAAATACTTCCACCACATAATAAACTAAACTTAACAATCATATTAAATTAATTTTCAATTAATTAAATAATCTCTCATGGCTAAAAATAGCAAAGATTTAATTTATTTAAAATTGCACTATTTAATCAAATTAAATAATCTAAATATAGAAAACACGCCAACAACCAAAATCAAAACAAACCCTAGACCCACATTCACACTAAAGCAAGGGGTTATTTACTCACATCCACTGGATGAGTTTAAAAAGGGTAAGAATAATAGAATCTTGTCCACTATTTTAGGACAATAATATGGCTTAGGTTAGGGTTTGGACCTGTGTTATCTCCCCTCTCTTACCATTTGAGATATTGCAATAGGGCATGCTCATCCTGACAATTCAGGGAAGTCGATGCCTAGTACCTACAAACCTGCATACAAAACCCACATATACATACATATATAAATATATAACAGAAAATGGTGGGGATCAGTTGATCATGGGATCTCGCAAGCAAGTAAGTATGACTCTATACCTCAACCACATCAGGCACGTCAAACAAAAATATAAAACAAACACATCAACCATACACATGCAAGTATGGGGTCAGTAAAATCATAAGCATCAATGATTTCCTACCATATAAATAATCATCCTAAAATAATCATTATTAGGAATGAATGCTAAGTGTTTGACACCCATTCTATAGTAGTTGTTGTTGCATTCATGACCATGATTGTCATTGATGTCAATACAGTGTTTTACTGAAGACTTGCAAAGAAGAAGATAGTGTTTTGATTAGCACATGTGGTATATTGTATTTGGAGGTATGCAATGTTGAGGATATATTATTTGATATGTTATATGTCTATGGTTAAGAGTGCAGACAGTAATTCTTTTATTCATGAAAGTTATGATCATTTTGGTGGAAGTAGTGTTCCTGAGTAGCAGTTTTTGGAAATTAGATGATATCTCCTAATCAGGATGGAATCTGAATTTGCATATTTAAAGGGAAGTTAGAGACACATTGATAGTGATGTGGATGATAGTGAAAACTTCGAAGTCACACGAGTGAAGATTTATTGTATTTGGAAGCTGACAGTTTTATGTAATTTTGGTGTAGCATGTGGAAACTTTTATTTTGTAATTGTGTGCCGACTCATTCGTAATTATTTGATATGGTATAAAGGAAGGAATTTTTTTCCTTTTTGTAGTGATGGTGTGTGATGTGGTATTCATGAAGTGAAGAAAAGAGCTAAGTATGAGAGCGAAATTGTGAAAGAAGACATGCGAAGTACAGAGATCTGAAATTGAGATCTGATGTAGCAGTGAGTGTGGTTTGGCATAGTCAGAGAAGAGGTAACATATTATTCTATTGAATAATGCAAAGATTATTTTGATAGTGAGTTCAGTGATCTTACCTTGAAGTTGTTTGGGTAGTGGGTCCTTATGTCTTCCATAACTCTTAACAGGGTTAGAATCTTTTAACAAGGATTCAAAATCTCTTATCAGGGATTTATATGTACTGAATGTATTTCATAAGACTCCTAACAGAGTCCATCCTCTCACAAGGAATATTTATATTATTGCATCTTTTGTGGGCATCATTCTCACCAGGGTTTACTCTTTGATCAAGAGGTTCCCTAGTCAACATATCTTGTGTTATTGTGTAATTGTGTATGAATATCTTTCTATGGTTGGTAATTATATTGTTTATATATTTTAATGCTATTTAAGATGATAAAAGTTATAATTATCTGATAACTGATTTACCCCCGCCCCCTCTTAGTTATCTTGGTGGACTTTACTTTCTAACAATTGGTATTAGAGCAGCAGGTCCTTGAAAGAGAAGTTTAACAGCTTAAGGAGATCCATGGTGAATTTTAGGAAAGAAAGCCCTAAGTTTGATAGAGTAAATTTTGGCAGTTGGAAAGAGAAGATGAAGACACATCTATTATGTTTAGGACTAGGTTATTGGTTGACTACAAAGAATGATAAGACTATCATTGAAGAAGATGATCTTGAGACATGATCTAATGATGAAAGAGATCTATTCATGTGTAACATACTTGCAAGAGAAGCACTTTTGATAGCACTTTCAGAGAATGAATATAGTCAAGTAAAATGTTTGAAAAAGTCTCATGAAATTTGGAAAGATTTGCACTCTACTTTTGAAGGTGATGAACATGTAAAAAGAGTTAGATTACATAATTGGATATGTGCATTTGAAGATATAAGAATGTTGTATGATGAATCTATTAGAAGCTATATTGGTAGAATGTCAGAAATTGTTGCAGGAATAAAATCTTGTGGAGGAACAAAGACAAAGAATGAAGTGATATGGAAAATTCTGATGACATTGACTCTTATATTTAAGTAGACAACATAGATGATTAAACAAGTTATACCTTGTACTACAAACTTTACAAGAGAGACTCTTCTTGGAAGATTTGAAGCAGCGGAGATGAACCTGGGGTTATCAGGAGACTTACCTAGAATGGAGACAACATTCAGTGCTCTTAGTGTTTGCCCTACATTGTCAAGAAGCATCAGTGCGAGCAGAGATTATGCTGGCAGCAACAGATCTAGAAATGAAGAAGACAAGAAGATTGAAGAAGGTATTTCCTTGCTTGTGAAAAGAGAACCAGATGGTAAGAAATTTTTTAAATGTTGGACTTGTCAAGAATATGGTCATTTTGCATCTAAATGTCCTAAGAGAGTCAAGAAGTATAGAAATAATTTCAAGCCTAGAAGATCTAAGGAATGTTATTATGCTAATGATGAAGACCTTGAAGCTAGTATTGAAAGAACTTTAAGTTAAAGTGATAATGAGAATAATGATGAAATAGGATTTGTAGCAATTAAAGAAGAAAATTTTGAAACTAATGTTAAGGAAGAAAAAGCCTTAGTTTCTCAAGTTGAAAATAAAGTTGATTGGATTATAGATAGTGGTTGTTCACATCATATGACTGGAGATATGAAGAAGTTCATAAAGTTTAACAATTATGATGGAGGAGTTGTTAAAGTTGGTAACAATGCACCTTGTTTGATTAAAGGTATAGGATCTATTACTCTTGATGGAAAGACTAATACTGATGATGTTTACTTTGTGGATGGATTGAAACATAATCTTTTGAGTGTTGGATAGTTAGTTGATAAGGGATATCAATTTTTTTTTACTAAGAAAACTTGTGTGATAAAGGATAAAGATGGAAATCTGATTGGAACTGGATCTAGAACCAGAGGTAATGCATTTCAGTTGAATCCTACTGAGATGACATGTTTGATTACTAAGATTGATGATAGTTGGTTATGGCATAGAAGGTTTTGTCATATAAACTTTGATAATATTGTGAAAGTGAGTACTACACTTGCGGTAAGGGATTTGCCTAAAATTATGAAGCCTACTAACATGATTTGCAAAGAATGTGTGATGGCTAAGTGGAAGAGAAGTTCATTTCCTAGTAAGAAGTTCACATCGGCAAAGAAGTTGGAGATTGTTCATACAAATTTGAGCAGTCCTACTAGGACTAGAGGATTCTATGGAGAAAGGTATTTTATGATTCTTGTGGATGATTTTATAAGAATGATGTGGATTGCATTTCTAAAAGAAAAATCTAAAGCATTTGATGAGTTTAAGATCATTAAGAACAAATTTTAGAATGAATTTGGAATGAAGATTAAATGTTTGAGATCTGATAGAGGTGGTGAATTTACTTCTAGAGAGTTTAACACTTTTTGTGAAGTGAATGGTATTAAGAGATAGTTTTTAGCCCCTAGAACACCTGAACAAAATGGTATTGCAGAAAGAAGAAACAAATCAGTGACTGAAGTAGCAAGAGCTATGTTATTTGAGAATGATTTAGCAAAGACATTTTGGAGAGAAGCAGTGAATACAATAGTATATACAATGAACATAGTACAAATTAGAGCAGACACAGACAAGACACCTTATGAATTATGGTTTGGACATGCACCCTCAGTTAAGTATTTTAGAATTTTTGGAAGCAAATGTTATATAAAGAGAGATGATGATATTGGAAAGTTTGATCCTAGAAGTGATGAAGGTATTTTTCTTGGATATTCTTTGAAGAGCAAACCATATAGATGTTACAATAAGAGAACTAAAACTATTGTTGAGAGCGCAAATGTTAAAGTTGATGAAAAGTTCAAAATTTAGGAAAGAATGCTTGATTATGAATCTGATGAAGAAGCTCATCCTAAACCTAACATTAAAACTACTGAATTATTCTATGAGATTGACAGTGAATTGTTGAATGAGAGTCATGTTGAAGAAACCAGAGAGGAATCTAGAGAAGAATCTATAGTTGAAGCAAGATCTGAGACTATGACACTGAACAGGTATTTATCAAGACATCATCCTATTGAACAAGTTATTGGAAGTTTGGACAGAGGAGTTCCGACTCAGAATAAGGTGCATTTATGTTTGATTTCTCAAATTAAACCTAAATCTACTAGTGAAGCTTGTGAAGATGAACATTGGATTAATGCTATGAGAGAAGAACTAGATTAGATAGAAAAGAACAAGACATGGGAATTAGTTCCTAGACCTAAAGACAAGAATGTAATTGGAACTAAATGGGTATTTAGAAACAAGATGAATGAACAAGGAGAAGTTGTAAGAAACAAAGAAAGATTGGTATGTAAGGGATACACATAACAAGAAGGAATTGACTATGAAGAAACTTTTTCACCAGTAGCAAGAATTGGAGTAGTAAGAATGTTTTTGGCCTTTGTAGCTTTTAAGAAATTCAAAGTATATCAAATGGATGTGAAGTCAACATTTCTAAATGGAGAATTGGAAGAAGAAGTCTACATTGAGCAGCCTGAAGGTTTTCCTTTGAATCAAGAAGGAGACATGGTATGTAAACTGAAGAAAGCATTATATGGACTAAAGCAAGCACCTAGAACTTGGTATGCAAGACTAGATAAGTATTTGTTAAAGTTGGGATTTGCTAAAGGAACAACTGATAGCAATCTATACACAAAAGAAATTGAAAATGGTTTGTTGATTATAGTTATTTTTGTTGATGACATTATTTTTGGAGGAGAAGATGAGGCTTGTGACAAATTTGTTGATGAAATGAAGACTGAATTTGAAATGAGTATGATTGATGAGATGAAATACTTTTTGAGATTACATATAACATAAAACAATGATGGTATCTTTGTACGTCAGACAAAGTACTTGAATGATTTTCTGAAAAGATTTGGAATGGAGGACTATAAACCAGTTGGAACACCTATGGTAACTGGACATAAGTTATCTAGCATAGATGAAACACCAACAATTGAGCAAAAGAAATACAGATCCATGATTGGAGGATTGCAGTATTTGACACACACAAAACTGGATATACCACATTCAGTTGGAATTGTAGCAAGATTTCAAGTTGAACCTAGAGAATCACATTATGCAGCAATAAAGAGGATACTGAGATATTTAAGAGGCACAATGGACTATGGATTCTGGTATGAAAATCTGATGATTTTACCCTATGTGCATATACAGATGCTGATTAGGGAGACAATGTTGATGATAAGAAAAGCACTAGATAAGAAAAGCACCAGTGGAGGAGCTTTTTTCCTTGGGGGAAGATTAGTTTCTTGGCTAAGCAAGAAGCAAAATTGTATTTCACGGTGCACAATAGAAGTAGAGTATGTAGCAGCAGCAAACAATTGTAACCAGATAATTTGGATGAAGCAGATGCTGAAGGATATTGGAATTAAATTTGTTGAGCCTGTTGTTATACATTGTGATAACACCAATATAGTCAGTATGTTTAAAAATCTTGTACTACATTCTAAGATGAAACATATAGAGATCAAGTATCATGTTGTAAGAGAGAAAGTTGCTAAGAAAGAAGTCAGACTGAAGTACATAAGCACAAAGGAATAGATAGCAGACATATTTACAAAGCCTTTGCCTAAGGATACATTTGAGTATCTAAGAGGTATGCTTGGGGTTATGCCCCAACCTACTTTTGAGTAGTGATGTAGTTGGTTTCATCCATCCAATGGTATATGAGCCCTATCTTTCTTCTGGACTGGATGTTGGTACTTCCTCTATGGGGGAGTATGTGTATCTGAGCTGAGTCATGAGGACTCTAGTAAATGTATTTTTCTAAATAGTGTCTTTTGACATTGAGTTGTTGTTGACTTAATGATGAAATTTCTATCATTGATGTCAATGGGGGAGAAGTATGCATGAAAAACAATATGAGAGAACTAAACATGATAACAAAGTAAGATTTGATTGATGAAGAGGATTTGTAGAAGCAGTGTTGCAGTATTGGATTTTTGGAACATTGGATGTTTTTCATCTATGTTTCCATCAATTCCAATGTGAGAGATTTTTAGGAATGAATGCTAAGTTTTTGGCACCCATTCTATAGAATTTTTTGTTGCATTCATGACTATGATTGTCATTGATGTCAACACAGTGTTTTATCGAAGACTTGCAGAGAAGCAGACAATGTTTTGATTAGCGCACATGGTATATTGTAGTTGGAGCTATGTGGAATTGAGGATATATTATTTGATATGTTATATGTCTATGGTTAAGAGCACAGACAATAATTCTTTTATTCATGAAAGTTATGATCATTTTGGTGGAAGCAGTGTTCAGGTAGTGTTCCTGAGTAGCAGTTTTTGGAAATCGGATGATATCTCCTAATCAGGATGGAATCTAGCTTTGCACAATTAAAGGGAAGTTAGAGACACATTGATAGTGACATGGATGATAGTGCAAACTTTGAAGTCACATGAGTGAAGATTTATTGTATTTGGAAGCTGACAGTTTTATGTAATTTTGGTGTAGCATGTGGAAACTTTTATTTTGTAATTGTGTTCCGATTCATTTGTAATTATTTGAGTGTGGTATTAAGGAAGGAATGTTTTTCCTTGTTTTAGTGATAGTGTGTGATGCAGTATGCATGAAGTGAAGAAAAGAGCTAAGTATGAGAGTGAAATTGTGAAGGAAGACATGTGAAGTACAGAGATCTGAAACTGAGATCTAATGTAGTAGTGAGTGTGGTTTGGCATAGTCAAAGAAGAGGTAACATATTATTCTATTGAATAATGCAAAGATTATTTGGATAGTGAGTTCAGTGATCTTACCCTGGAGGTGTTTGGGCAGTGGGTCCTTCTATCTTCCATAACTCTTAACAGGGTTAGAATCTTTTAATAGGGATTCAAAATCTCCTAATAGGGATTTATATGTACTGAATGTATTTCATAAGATTCCTAACAGATTCCATTCTCTCACAAGGAATATTCATATTAGTGCATCTTTTGTGGGCATCATTCCCACCGGGGTTTACTCTTTGATCAAGAGGTTCCCTAGTCAACATATCTTGTGTTATTGTGTAATTGTGTATGAATATCTTTCTATGGTTGGTAATTATATTTCTTATACGGTTTAATGTTGTTGAAGATGATAAAAGTTATAATTATCTAATAAATGATTCACCCCCCCCCCCCCTCTCAATTATCTTGGTGGACTTTACTTTCTAACAATCATAACATATATAAAATTAGACTATGGGAGGGGCACTACATCAAGTGTCAAGTGACACACACATTTTACACATCACAAGACACACATAAATTAAATTAAAATTTTATAATTATGAATAGAACACATACAAACTCATATGTGTACAAATAGATGACAATACAATGAGGTTTTCTCTCTTTTTAGATGCAACTTTGTCTTGCACTAAATTTACATTGGCCCATGTTTAGTTCTCTAATTTATTACCATGGTCTTATTCCCTACACACTAAATCCAACATCAGTAGTCGAAGAAATACAATCCATAATATATATAAGAAATAGTCTTCATTCAATTATTACAATTATCTACGTCATCACATAAAAAGAAATGGAATTCACATTGCATTATAATTTAACTTTTTCACTCATGAAAACATATACACTCATAATGTAATTAAGCAATTAACTTTTCAATCCATAATAGAAATTTTATTGCATCGTGATTGCATCAAATATTCATTTCCAAATTAATCACATAAATAAAATCCATCATGTCATCCTAACATTCATTAAATCAAATTAACCATAAATGCAAATCCATAATAATGTCATAAGGTAACCATCATGAGCATCGTAAAATAATGTGCATCTGGAATCTAAGGTGATAAAATCCATGACATAAGGTGTCTAAATCCATAGTGAAATCAAACTAAAGTGTCAAATATTGAATCTATCATAAGTAGGAACTGATAAGCTATGACGGGTCAGGGTGAGTCCTCACAACTTGGATAGAGAAGGAGATAAGAAAAAAGATGAAGAGATTCCAATAAGCATTGAGGAGGATACTAGAGCTACTATCAGAACATATGAGGAAATATTAGTAGAAGGAGGAAAACCTTCCAAAGTAGTAAATAATGAGGTAGAATAAATAGGCAAAGAAGAGGAGGAAGTGGGAGAACAACAACAAAAGCATTCATCTCCCTCACAACAAGCTACTATGCTTCCACCTTAGTAGGAATCATCATCCCAATAGGAAAGAAAGTAGGAAGTTCTATTTCAAATGGATACATATAGGCCTTTCACCTCAAAATCTACACCTATGTGGCTGAAAAAATTCATTCATCCATGAAAGAGGACCTACAAGGGCATGATAGAAGATTATTTTTTTTAGCTATGAGGGCCTTTCAAAAGGGGGATCAAAGCCAAAGGAATGTGTAATGCATATCCTATGTATCTGTAGATAAGTGAGGGAATGGGAAAGCCCAAGTTTCCACCCCAATAGTGGACAAACCCATAGAATAAATGACTCCAGAAGACTATTTAATAGAGTTGGATTTGGGAACCCCAACTTGGGAAGGATAAAAGGTATTAATGAGCATGGTTGTCATATCTATCTTTTGAAGATTAGATGATGAAAATCACAAAAATGAGGAATTGGAGATGAATAAAAAAAAATTGAAGTCCTTTATTACCCAATTGGTTGGTAGTTTTGACCTATATAACACAACATCAAACTTACAAGAAGTCTTGGATGCTTACAAAAAGGTTTCATAAGATGATCCATTTTTTAAGGCATGTACAAAGTAGATATAAGATATAAAATAGATAGGGGAAGCAATAATAAGGGTGGATTTTCTATTCTACTAGTCAATGGAAAACAAGTTGCAAATTTTGGGA
Source organism: Chamaecyparis obtusa (assembly GCA_027943335.1). Taxonomy (NCBI): domain Eukaryota; kingdom Viridiplantae; phylum Streptophyta; class Pinopsida; order Cupressales; family Cupressaceae; genus Chamaecyparis; species Chamaecyparis obtusa. The sequence goes on from BSBK01002623.1 coordinate 63,453, forward strand.
GATATGCTCTACAATAAGTACACAAATTGAGGTCACACTCATGTAGGAGGACTTCCTGCCACTTTTGAAAATTATAAAGATGACTAGCGTAGAGAACTTGCTCATAGATGTAGTTTTGGATCCTAAGACTATTGATTTTCCTACAGTGTGGTCTAGAAAAATCAAATGGAAGTCAAGGAATATGAGAAGAGGTGGAACAACATATTGGGAAAGGGTGCTTCTATGAAACATTTGATGTAGAGAGAAAAATATTTTTTGAAATCTCTCTCTTGCACATTTTGGTAGTCATAGGAGCATATAGAAGTGTGGAGCATTTATGAGATTGTGTAATAATTTAAGGGTTCTCATAGGGTGTAGCTACTAAGGAGTAAATTAATTGGATGATGGAAGTAAAAAAAGATCTAGCCAATATGAAAAAAGGAGTTACCCAATATGAAAAAGGAGCTGCCCCAATTTGATCATAAGAGTAAGAAGTTAAAGAACTTTTAGAAGAACCAGCAATCTCAACTAGAGTACATGAAAATGTCAAATATCAATGATGTAGGTGAGGTGGTAAGTGCATTAAAATCTTCTTTCACAGACCTCATAATAGACCTCCAAAGTTATTTTGTGAATTTTGGCCTCCTAGTGAAGGAAAGCCTCAAGTTGGAAGTGTTTATGTTTTCAATGATTGTTGGCAATTTTCAAACATAGAATCTTTTTCCAATTTTTTTTTTCTTGTTTACAGTCTTCCCTTAGGTCATGAAGATGAGGTTCAATTTTGTAAGTTTAAAATCAATAAAATTGCATAAAAATTGGGTTTGGGTGAGCTGAGTTTCTATAGTTCAAACTAGAGATTTATTAGCTAAAAATAGTACATCATCATTTGAATCATTTTCATCATCATCTTCTGATGAATGGGTCTCTACAAAACAAAAAATCTTCTTACCTTTGTCCCTATTATTTTTCCTTGTATTTTGTAATTTCTTCTGTAGCCATCCTTTCTCTCATCATTCTTATACTTCTCAAAGTTATATTCCTTAAAAGAGCATTTAATAGTATATTAACCTATTTTTCCAAAATTAAAATACTTAAATGATAACTTAACTTTATACTTATTAGATCATTTCTTAAATATTATCACAAAGTTTTCTTCTTCATCATTTAGATCATAACTTGTCACAAATACTGTTAGGAATAGTCCCAAGAGATAACTGAGAGGGGGGGGGGGGTGAATCAGTTATCTACAAGTTTCAATTATTTATCCAATTAAGTATACTTAAACATAAAGCATAAACACAATGAAAGAACACTTGAACAAAACACCAATATTTTAGTTACGGGGAAACCCAAATAGGTAAAAACCTCGGTGGGACTTGATACCCACTAATATTTTGTACTAGTGTATAATGATCCCTGCTAGAAGATCCTTTACCTTGTTAGGAGTAGCTTTACAATATGTTAAGTATAGTAGACCTAGTTAAGGGTTGGACCCTATTAGGATTATTTTACAATTGTCCCTATTAGGGGAGAGGACGCACTGTCTGAGAGCTCACTACTCAAATGGGAGAAGGCTACAACCTTCTGAATAATAGATATACACTATATTTGGATCTTGGTGAACTGCGCATAGACCTGTTGTCTGGATTAGTTCCAATGAATAGCACAAGTACTTTACTTGGTCACATGGACCTTCTTCTGATGGTTCAACACTTCACACACTCTGCTCTGCTCAACTGTATCAACCATGAACCACACTTCAACAATCACAAATGACTACCTATAAATATCTTTCCTCCAAATGATATAATCAAGTTAGCATGTTAGAACCACCTTGAAATTATATTAGAGAAACCATAATAAACTCCAAAAAACATTATGTCGGCTATATTATGCATGCAACTCATTCCGGGACCTGTCTAATAAAATAAATGTAGACTCACATTACACATTGTTGGCTCTGCCAAAACAACTGGAACTTTCTTTGTAAGCTGAATTAACTTATGCACTCTTAACCAAGCATCAATAACACTTCTCAAAGCTTAACTCCTAGGGCACATACCCTCAAGATAGGCACAACTCAAGAACCAATAAAATCTGTGTCGGCTCTTTTGAACAAACATAGGAAACTGCTACTGGTGAATGGTGACTGCATAACTTCACTTGTGTTCATCATCAAACTATGCATCCATAACTAAAACATCACTAACATGTCTTCAACATAAATCCAAGGGAACATGCCCATCAGACAACTATACGGACAACCATACATAGAACATTGTCTGTTACTCTGTCAGGAACACTGCTGACACCAACTGCAATATAATTGTCTATGCTAATAGTTAACCTCTGCACCCATGATATCATGCTGATATCATGTCCATGCTACATATACTAAAAGCTTACTGCATAAGACTTCCACAAATGCTACTTTCCATATGTTGTCATCAATGACAAACATACAATCAGTACTGACCTACTGGCAAATCTCCAACAATCTCCCCCTTTGGCATTGATGGAAACATGTGGAATGAAAAACTACCACCAACCCAAATGAACATTTCTTTTATAACATTCTCCATTTCCTCTTCAAAACTCCCTCAAAGATGAATCCTCCATCTACTACAATATTTTCTAATATTCTCCATTTCCTCAACTAAACTCTTGTCATAATTGAATGTTGATCCCCCTTAGTATATTAGCCCTCTTTTTACTTCTATTTTTCATGACTCTACATATACTCCCCCTTTGACATCAATGGAAAAGGGAACCATTCATTTTAAGCACCAGTACTACTCCTGAGGTAGAGTAGTCAACCTTCCACTAGTCTCAGAGGACTGATGCCTTTCCTTCTTTCTTCTAAGTAGAAATAGGGAAGGGAATGACTCCCAAATTCTCCTTGAGATACTCAAAAGTATCCTTAGGCAAGGGCTTTGTGAATATATCTACCAACTGTTCTTTAGTACTCACATAGTTCAGCTTGACTTCTTTCTCTGTAACTTTCTCTCTTAGGAAGTGATACTTGATCTCAATGTGCTTTGTCTTTGCATGCATTATAGGGTTCTTTGACATATTGATAGTGCTAGTGTTATAATAGTGAATAACAATAGGATAATCAATCTGAATTCCAAAATCCTTTATCATCTATTTGATCCAAACAATTGTAGAACAATTCAAGGCTGCTACAACATACTCTACTTCTACTGTTGACTGAGAAATACAATTTTGTTTCTTCCTTGTCCAGATGACAAGTCTATCACCAAGAAACACTACTCCACCTAAAGTACTCTTTCTGTCATCAACACATCCTACCCAATTTGCATCAATTTATACATGAAGCTCAACATTTTATGAATTAGGATACCATAGACCATAATCTATAGTGCCCTTCAAGTATCTGAATATTCTCTTTACTGCCATGAGGTGACTTTGTTTAGGCTCTGTTGCAAATCTTCCAACTATGCCAACTGCATTGGAAATATCAGGTCTAGTCTGAGTAAGATATATGAGTTTACCAATCATAGACTTATACAATGTTATATCTACTACTGGTGAGTCATCTTTTTTTGTAAGCTTGCATCTAGTGATCATAGGAGTTCCTACTGGCTTGCAATCATCCATCTTTAATTTCTTCAATATATCTTTCACATACTTTGATTGATTAATGAAAATTCCTTTTTCTGTTTGCTGCACATTTAGTCCCAAAAAGTACTTGATAGGACCAATCATACTCATCTCAAACTCATTCTGCATTTCTTTGGCAAATTCAGCACTGAGTTTTTCATTACCTCCAAAGATAATGTCATCAAAAAATATAGCTACAAGTAGTAAACCTTCAGATGTCTCTCTAATTAATAGATTACAATCTGTTGCTCCTTTCTTAATCCAATCTTTGTTAAGTATCCATCTAGTCTCACATACCATGCTCTAGGGGCTTGCTTAAGTCCATAGAGGGCTTTCTTCAATCTGCATACCATATCAGGTATGTCTAATAAGGTGAATCCTTCAAGCTACTCATTGTATACTTCTTATTTCAAGTCTCCATTCAAGAATGTTGATTTAACATCCATTTGATAAACTTTGAAGTTTTTAACTGTAGCATAAGCTAAAAACAACTTAATAGCTTGTAATCTACTCACAGGTGCAAATGTGTCTGAATAATCAATGCCTTCTCTTTGCACATATCATTTACATACTAATCTTTCTTTGTTTCTTACTACTATACCATCTTCATTCATCTTGTTTCTCAATATCCACTTTGTTCCAATCACATTTTTATCACTAGGTATTGGGACCAATTCCCAAGTGTCATTCTTAACAATGTGATCAAGTTCTTCTTTCATAGCATCATGCCAATCTATATTATTACATGCATCTTCAATACTTAAAGGTTCAATTAGAGATAGTAAACATACCACTTCATTTCTAGCTGAGTTATTTGCTTGTGATCTTGTTAAGACTACTGCTCTGATCTCCAATTATGTCTTCCTTGGAATGATTTCTTGAAGTAAAATTTGGAACTTTAGGTGATGCTGACTCATTAGCCTTAGGATTGTTTTCTTCACTTGTCTTAGGGTCATTGAATAACACATCAATACTATCAAACATTTCTTCAATAACTGTCTCACTATTAGATGGTCTAGGTTCTTCTTTAATCATGGGTGAGTAATCATGATATTTTTATTCAATCATAAAATTTTCATCAATCTTTACATGAGCACTTTCAATGATCTTTTTCAATCATAAATTGAAACATCTATAAGCTTTACTTTTAGTAGAGTAACCAAGAAAATACCTTCATCACTTCTTGCATCAAACTTTCCTACTACTTCATCCCTCTTGATGTAGCACTTGCTTCCAAAGATTCTAAAGTATTTTACTGTGTGAACATTACCAAACCATAGCTCATAAGACATTTTGTCTGCACCGGGCCTTAATTGAATTCTATTGATTGTATAGACTATTGCATTGACTGCATCTCTCCAATAGGTGTGCGCAACTTTTCATTCTATCATAATGGTGTGCATTGTATCAATTGATGATCTTATTCCTTCTCTCTACAATTCCATTCTGTTGAGGTGTTCTAGGTGCACTTAACTGTCTCTTTATGCCATGTTCTTCATAGTACTCATAAAATTTTTCAGAGGTGAATTCTCCTCCTCTATCTGATCTCAAACATTTTATCTTTAGTCTAGATTCATTCTTAACCTTAGCTTTGAATATTTTGAACTTATCAAATTCTTCTGACTTATCTTTTAAGAACACAACCCACATCATCCTAGTATAATCATCAACAAACAAAATGAAATACCTTTCACCATAGTATGATCTTGTTTGAGTGGACCACATAGGTCTGTATGAATCAGATCCAACTTTTTCTTTGCTGAATTCTGCTTGCTCTTGAATGAATTTCTCCCATGCTTCCCCATTACACATTCCCTGCATATAGTGTCAACTGCCTTTGCTATGCTGGGTAGATCTCTTACTACCTTTACATTGCTTATCTTTACTATGTTATCAAAATTGATATGACATAGTCTTTTATGCCACAACCAACTGTCATCAACTTTAGCAACAAAATAACTTGCTTCTGAATTGAGCTGAAAAACATTACCTCTTGTCTTCATTCCTGATGAAATCATAACACCATCTTTGTTGTTAATGATGCATTTGTCATCTTTGAACTCCAACTGATAGCCTTTACCAAGTAACTATCCAACATTGAGAAGGTTATGTTTCAAACCATCAACATAAAGAACATCATCAGTACTGTTCTTTCCATCCAAAGTGATGGCTCCTCTACCAACTATAGGTTTAGGAGTGTTTTCTCCAAATCTAACCATACCTCCATTGTATTTGTCCAAATGAACAAACCTACCTTTATCACCTATCATGTCATGTGAACAACCACTATTTATAATCTAGTCTGTCCTTATGTCAACTTGTGAAATTAACGCTAGCTCTTGATTTACTTTCTCATCTTTAGGAACTGACTTACTACTCATCTTCTCTACAATAGAAATGAATCCAATTTCTTCTTCACCTAATTATTCATCTGAAACTCCATCTCTAGCATAGTAGCATTCCTTAGAATATTTAGGCTTGTAATCCTTTTTGAACTTTTAGCTCTGGTGGGACACTTAGATGCAAAGTGACCAATCTTATTACATGAAAAGCACTTAAATGATAATTAACCTTCATATTTTCCTTTTCCTTTTTTTTCTCTTTTGGAAACCATAGCAATAAAATCATCTAGTATTTTATCTTCATCATCGTCATCAAAATTACCAAAAGTGTTTGCAGATTTCTTACCATGAACTGTTGCTTTGAAAGTTGTTTCACTCTTTGGTTCTGTCTTCAATCTTGAAATCTCAAAGGCTGAGATCTTTCTAATCAAGGTCTCTCTCTTGAAATTTGATGTAAGCTACATGGTCTCATCAAGGATGTTGATCTTACTTTCATATTCTGGAGTAAGAGTAGTCATTACTTTATCCATAATGTCCTCTTCTGATATCTCTCCACCATTGTTCCTGATTCCAGCAACTGCTTCATTAATCCTCTGATTGTAAGCTCTAATGTTTTCTTTAGGCAACATCTCTAATGCATTGTATCTTTTCTTCCATGTCTTTTTGCACACATCCTTTTCTTGTTTGTCTCCTTCAAATGTGTCTTCTATGTGCTTCCATATTTTGTGGGTTGTATCTACCTTTATTATTTCTAAAAATTCACCATCAGATAGGGTGTTGATAAGGGCTTCTTTAGCAATAGCATTATAATGAAACAATTTCTTTTGTGCATCAGTAGCATCATCTTTTCCAAGGTCTTCTAACATAGGAATCTTGGCTACTTTGATGGTTACATTAAAAACTTCAAAAGCAATGCACTACAAATGGGTTACCATCTTGTTCTTCCAATCAAGATAATTCTCTCCATCAAACTTAGGACTTTCTTTCCTGAAGTACACCATCTAATCAACCTCAAGCTATTAAAATTTCTCTCTGAGGCACTTGGCTCTGATACCAATGTTAGGAATAGTCCCAAAAGATAACTAAGAGGAGGGGGTGAATCAGTTATCTACAAGTTTCAATTCTTTATCCAACTAAGTATACTTAAACATAAAGCATTAAAAAAATGAAAGAACACTTGAAAAAAACACCAATATTTTGGTTACAGGGAAACCCAAATAGGTAAAAACACCGGTGGGAATTGATACCCACTAATATTCTGTACTAGTGTATAATTATCCTTGCTAGAAGATCCTTTACCCTGTTAGGAGTATCTTTACAATATATTAAGTAAAGTAGACCTGGTTAAGGATCAGACTCTATTAGGAGTGTTTGACCATAGTTCATATTAGGGTTGAGGATGCACTGTCCGAGAGCTCACTGCTCAAATGGGTGAAGGCTACAACCTTCTGAATAACAGAGATACACTATATCTAGATCTTGGTGAATTGTGCTTTGACCTGCTATCTGGATTAGTTCCAATGAATAGCACAAGTACTTTACTTGGTCACATAGACCTTCTTCTAATGGTTCAACACTTTGCACACTTTGCTCTTCTTAGCTTTATCAACCATGAACCACACTTTAGCAATCACAAATGACTGCCTATAAATATCTTTCCTCCAAATGATATAATCAAGTTAGCCTATTAGAACTACCTTGAAATCATATTAGAGAAACCATAATAAACTCCAACAAACATTTTTTCGGCTCTATTATGCATGCAACTCATTCTAGGACCTATCTAATAAAATAAATATAGATGCACGCTACACACTATCGGCTCTACAAAAACAACTGGATCTTTCTCTGTAAGCTGAATTAACTTATGCGCTCTTAACCAAACATCAATAACACTTCTCCAAGCTTAACTCCAAGGGAGCATACCCTCAAGATAGGTACAACTCAAGAACCAATAAAATCTCTATCGACTCTATTAGCATGTGCAAAAAATTTCATGGCTCTAGCCCTTTTCTCCTTATCTCTGCTGTCATTTTTGTGTCCCTGGCATAAACCCTTAGTTCAAAAATTCAAAAACTAGCCATTGGTGCAAAAACCCTTTTTTTTTACCCTAGCCTTGTTATAATTTCAAGTTAACTTTTTGGGCCACTTAAAACCTTTTATCTACATGTGCTATTTAAATGGGTTCACTTTATGTCATGCGGTTAGGTTTTTCATGTGTCAATGGGTCCCCTTTAAATATTTCCTGAGTCACCGGTTAATCTTTCCTAAGTTCCCAGCACCCAGTGATTTTAATTTTTCCTAGGTCAGTGCCTTAATTTTTCTTAAGTCTCTGACTTTACTTTTCTTCTGGGCCTGGCTCTCTAACACCATCTCCATCTAACAATGGGCGTATGTTTGCAAGCGATGTGTCAGAGGCTTCAAATCTTAAGACCATCATTGATCTCATTGGGTGACATTGACTTTCCTTTTAAGTGGGTCCACTACCATGTTGGCACAGTTGGTGTTCTCTCATTGGTCAGTGTGTTGCTGAGAGGGATCCTAAATGTGAGGCCTACAATGAAGGCTTTTCAATCTACGTTCAGCACATGATCTTAAGGAATATTCTTCCCCTTTGAGATCATGCACCATCCGTTGATTTCAAATCTTACTTGGCATGTGTCAGTGGGACCTAATTTTCCAATGGGTCAAAGGGTCCTAACATCCGTAATCCATCCAACAACGAGCATAAGTTCTCATGGAATCTATCAGAGGCTTCAAATCTTACACCAGTCGTTGATCTCATTTGTCTCAAACATATCTTTGGTGGTGGTCTTGGTGTCAGGTGGAGCTGATTTGGAGGTTTTTTATTGGTCCACGTAGTATGAGGTGGAATCCTATCAGTGGGACCTAGTTTCCAAATGTGTCAGTGGGTCTTGATCTTGTCAGTGAATCGACGAACAACATATAATCTTATGGGTTTTGTCAGAGGCTTAAGATCTTGTGAAAACCATTGATTTTGTTTCATGTCAGATGGTTCTCAGAGATGGGGGGAGATTCTCTATTTGATGGTAGGCATGAAATTTGATAGAATCTTGGAAGTCTTTGTGAACTTCAGACGGCCATCAATCTTCCTGATGCGGACCTGGTCAAAGTTTCTCAGTCTTTTGGCAGTTGGGATAAGTGTTTTAGCGGCCAACAAATTTATGAAGGGTTCGCTGATTCACATGATAAAATGGTGACATTCTAAAATTCTTGGTGATTCAGTGAACAAGGTCGTGTATTCAATAAATCATTTGGCAGAAGTAAAAAGTGTTCTGCGAACTGGCGAAAACCTTTGTCACCAGTTCACTAAATTTGACTGGGGCGCTTTTAAGAGATAAGTCATAAAGACCATGAAAGGGAGGAATCAGATGATCAGGACTTAAAGTTGACCTAATTTCAAAAGTTGACCGCTGATTTTCTGCTGGCGCCATGAAGTGACCGTTTGATTTCAAATTTGAATTCTCTGAGGGTTTCCAGCGACAGGAAGTACCAGAATTTATGGTTTTAATAGCTAATTTTGATTGGTTTGAAGGTGCTTGCTGTGGCAGAGTGGTCCAGGGTGCCATGACCAATTTTTGGGGTTTCTATTGTACCATGAAGTGTGGTTTTGTGCTCAAAAAGTGTTTGTAGGTGGCTGATTTGACTGGTTTTCATGGCAATTCCTTGGTTTATAGTGCTAATCTCGCAGATTTTCATAATTACAAATCTGTTTGAGATCTATTTTCTCTGGGTTGCTTGTGTTTATTACCCTACAATAAATTTTGATGTATTTTTTGGTTGGTTGAGTTGTTGAAACCCTAACCCTAGTCACCCTAAGCTTCATGCAATCTCTTTGAGATTCCCAAGGTGGCTAGTGATATAAGTTGTTAGTTTTTTCTAGAGTGGGGGTTCATATTTTAATTAGTCCAGAGGTTCTGATCTTGATTAGTTCCAAGGAATTGTAATAGGTGGTATCATATTGTATTAGATTGAATAGAATTTCCTTGTAGTCTTTTGCATGTTATTGAAGTGGTTTTCTCTCTTCTCTACTTTGAACATGTACATGATTCATTATAATTAATACAATTATTTCAATCTTTCAAGTCTCTCCTTGGTGTCAATCTTGTGAATTCTAGATTTTTTGATCTATTGCATAAAATTACTTTTGTATATGTTCTAGTCTTCAGTTCTTGATCTAGGATCAAGTGAAATATACTTTGGATAGGACATAGATTCACTTTGATTTGTCTGTAGAAGGATGCTATAAGTAGTGGATGGGCTGGAATGTTTGTATTTATGGCTATGAGTCTTAGACAGTAGTTGGTTCATGTTCAATGTCTATATTTGAGATTTTCCCAATGGATAATGGCATTGATCAGGGATTAGTATATTTAGTTGAGTTCAATACTTGATTGGCTATTGTTTACTTCTTCCCATCTTCATATATCAACACCTTTTCAAGTTTTAATTGTATTTGGTTGATAGTAGTAACACCCTATAGTAATGGAGAGTCAATGAATGTGAGGTTAGCATTTAGCACTTTCTTACTATTCAATCTATTGTTTGGACCCAGTCTTTGGTGTGTGAAGTATAGTTTTCATTGGGTTAGGTGCACCTGCCTTGGTTTTGCAGAGCCAGAAGTGAAGAGGGCATTCTTGTCCCTATAGTTGGTCCAATTACCCTAAGATCCTTATACATTTTGGAACTAACCAATCCTAAAATCAACTTGAGGGTATACTGGCAGCCTGAGAGCATAAGTGTCCATTTTGAACACCAACAAGATGGTGACTCTACTGGGGAAGTGTTACACAAGTCTATAGTAACCAGTAGGTCATCATTGAAAAATAGGGTTATTCTTGTCCCTTGTCTTATAGTCTCATTTTGATATTTGTTAAGTGATATTGTAAGATTCCCAATATACTTGGGTGGTGACTCAAACATCTCTGCAGCAGTGCTAGTCAGTAGATTTTTATCAAATGAGTTATAGAGGTACTAGGTCCCGGAGGAATGAACATCCTAAAAACATAATGGAAGAAGGTATTCCAAGCACTTCCATGCCTAGTCAGACAAGGGGAGGAAAGAAGAAAAGAAATCTTTCTCATACTTGGAGAAATAAAAAGGATACAAGACAAGAAACTCAAACCAAGCCTAGTCAAGAAGAAAATATTTTAGAATATGAAGAGGTTGTTGATTTGGGATTGAACCAGTATGAGGATGAATTTCAAGTGGGAGATGATGAGTCTGAGACTACTCTCCCTGAATCAGAAGAGATCTTTGAGGAGGTCTATGAATTGGAAAGAAGAGTCCAGGAACAAGTTGCTATCAGGCAACAAAGAGAAAAGAACAAAGAGGATAGAGTAAGACAAGCAATGATAAGGGCTAATCAGCTAAAGAGGTAGTTGTTAGATTTGGAGGCAATTAATTTTGTCCCAGAGCCTGAAAGAGTAGAGGAACAGCCTATTGTGTATAAAAAACATGAGATAACTAGGCCTAGAGATAAGGGCAAACAAAAATTTTTTGGAGTAGAGATTAGTGAACAGATTCATGTGGATAACCCATTAGATCAAGGGTTGAGATTAGATGCAGACCTTGAGAGGGCTAGAAAAGAGAAAGAAATGTGGGCTAAAGAACTAGAGAAGGTAGAGTTGGAGGCTACTACTACAGAAATGAGGAAGAAGATTGATTTTCTCAAGCATACCTTAGGACATTCAAATGTTGTTGCTTCTTTCTTGGGGCAAGGTGGACATCATGGTAACCTTGCAACTCAAACAAATGGTATTCTAGGTGCTGCTAAAATTCTTGATGGTTCAAACACAAGGACATCTACATCTCAAGGAATGGATCTACCACATGGAGTTCCTATTCATGAAAGGTACAAACAACTTATTTTTTTTGGTATTCCTGGTTATCCTGATGAAATTAGAAAGAAACTCCCTAAGTTTACTGGAAACAATGTCATTACATGTGAAGAACATCTAAAAAAATTTATGGATGTAATAGATGATTATAATGTTGAGCTTGATGATGTTGTAATGAAGTTATTTGTACAATCTCTGACTGAGGATGCTAGGGATTGGTTTAGAGGATTGCCCCATGCTAGTATAGGATCTTGGAATGAATTTAAGAATTATTTCAAAGAACATTATGGAGGTAAAACAAATGAGGGTTTTATTTTGAATGAATTCAATAACATAAAAAAAAATCAGAATGAAGAGGTCCTTGAATTTAATATAAGGTTCCAAAAGGCTATGCATAGGCTACTACAAGTTATTAGATTAGATGATAGGGTGTGTCTTGTGACATACTTAAATTCTTTTGATGCAAAGATGGGTTACCTCTTAAGGGATAAGAACCCTAGAAATCTTGGGGAGGCTTACAAGTTGGCTATCAACATAGAAAGTAATAGAAGAATATCAAGAAAATTAGGGAGAAGAGATGATTATAGGCCTCAAGTGCAAAACAAGAAAGAAATGGGAAGGTCTACTAATTTTAAGCTTAAGGAGGAGAACAATCTAAAGTAGATTCTAAGTTCTTTAGAGAGTCTAAAGCCTGATGAAAAAAGAAACAATAAGGTTGCAAAAAATGACAGACAAGCTTCAAGTAATTTTAGCAGGCAACCAAGAATGTAGAATTACCCATACAATACTCAGTGGAAGGATGGAAAGCCCATTTTTCCAATTAAAAGGGATAGGTTTGATGATAGGATTCCTGATCCTTTGTAAATAAATTTAGTTAACATGAATGATGATATCCCATGGTGTACTATTTTTCAATCTCCTCATAGTCTAGAGCATTGTGTTATTGCTTTGAATTTACCTGATAACCAAGAACAAGATGAGCAGTATGATAGGAGTGGTTGTGGAATGACTTCTTCACATGCATGGGATGAGGTTGACTCTACTAATGATGAGGAGGAAGAATTTGATGATGTTGGATGTGGTGCAATGAAGTGTGAGGAACATGTTTCCTTAACGAGACCCTCTAATGAGGAAATTGCACAAATCATTACAGACATGGTCACTCAAGCTAGGAGTAATTACAATTTGAGAAGCAGGATAGTTGGAGGCACAAGTGGTAAACCAGGTAGCATGTTTATGAAGAATTCTGAAAGGAACACACAACAACATGAGGAAAAGGAAAAGGATGCTGGTATTGTCAGTCAAGTTAAAATAAAAAGGAAGAGTGGGCCTACTACAATACATAAGGGTAAAGTGAGGACATCAGAAGTAGCTACCCCCATACCTCAAAAGGAAGATGAATTTGTACAAAAGAGTAACTCTAACTTGATTGTCCAAAAAGAGGATAAAGGTATCTTTGAGATTAAGGAAGATATGGGCAACCATTCCTATGTTCCCATTGACATGACTAAATTTCTTTCACAAATAATTGTCAAGGTTCTATTGTTAGAAATGATGAGAATAGAAGAGCACAAGGTCAAGGCCTTGGGTTGGGTAAATGGTGCATCTTCCATAAAGGTCCAAGAAATGAACAAAGGTGACAAGCATGTGGCTACTTTAGATGACACACCTGATAGTAAAAATGAAGAAATTGTCTCTGAGATTCCTCAGAGGTATTTAGATGCAAACATTGTAAATACTGCATCAAGGACAGTTGATCCTTTTTTCTTTTCCCTTATGATAAATGGAAAATTATTGAAGAATTGCATGATTGATTCTGGAGCATCAAACACTGTCATGCTTGCAAAGATCATGAAGTCACTAGGACTAAAGGTTGATACACCTCATGAAAGATGCCAAGTTATGGACTCAAGAGAAGTGCTAGTTATTGGTACCATTAAGGCTTTGCCTTATAAATTAGCCGCATTTCTTGACAAACAATTAACTATGAGTGTTCTTGTAGTCAACAGTCCCCCTCAATATGGAATGTTGTTATCTAGAAAGTGGAGTGCCTCCATGGGAGGAATTATTCAATGTGACTTGTCCTTTGCCACTTTTAGCATTGAAGGTGAAAGTGTGAAAGTTTCAAGGGAAGCTAGAACTCCACATATGATTGAGGATGAAGAGGACAACATGAATTGTTTTGTGGACATTGACATTGGTTCTTTCCAAGTTTAGGAGAGAGGGATGCAAGAGAAGGTCAAGCCTATCTTTCTGGCTGATGATAAAAGTAACATGGTAGAAGGTAATGTATTATGGACTCTGTATTTTGATGGAGAAAGTTCAAAGGAAGGTGTTGGAGCAGGAGTGCTATTGATATCCCCAAGTGGTAAGACTTTTAAGTTTTCTTTCACTCTCTTGTTCCCTTGCACAAATAATGTTGTTGAATATGAGGCCCTACTGATTGGTTTGAGACAAGCATCAAAATAGGGGATCAAACATCTTAGGGTGATTGGTGACTCTGAGTTAATAGTTTCTTAGATTAGATCAAAGTATGCATCAAAGAATCAAAGGCTGAAACAATATAGAAATGCTGCTTGGGATGAAATTGAAGGTTTCAGTGCCTTTGGTATTGATTGGGTGGATAGAAGCCAAAACAGGATGGCTGACTTACTAGCAAACATAGCATTAAGGCTAGAGGATATTACCTTTGCAGGGATATCCAGGATTGAGTGCAAGTCTCAACCTTCTATCCCAAACAATGTTGAGAATTGGTAGGTATTTTCTAATGATCAGGATATACTAAGTTTTTTGCAATGCGAATCTCATTTTGATGGTCAGGAGATGGATTTCAACACTTTTGTTGACATCAAAAATGGAAAAGAGAATGTTCTTGGGAAGGAAGTTTTGCAATTAAAATCAAATAGGATCCCAAGGGGACTGGTTGCTCTTGAGAGGACATTTGATGATAAAGAAAGGACTTGTGTTCCTAAATTTGTTGATAAGATAAATGATTTTGTGGAAATAAATTTAGGAACAAGTCAAATGCCCAAAAATATTTACATAGGTAAATGTTTATCCCAAAGAACTAGGAATAATCTGATTGATCTTCTCAAAAGATTCAGACATGTCTTTGCATGGTCTTATGATGATTTGAAAGCCTATAGAGAAGATTTATTCCAGCATGAAATACCATTGAAGGCACTAAACCTTTTAGGCAGAAATTAAGGCTTGTGAACCCTACCTTGGCACCAAAAATGCAAGATGAACTTAAAAAGATGATGGATGCTAGCATTATTAAGCCTATCAGACATTCTACTTAGGTGTCAAATTTGGTTCCGGTCAGGAAGAAGAATGGTGACATTAGGTTATGTGTTGATTTTAGGAATTTGAATGTCAATTCTTTGAAGGACAATTATGGTTTGCCTAATATAGAGAATATGCTGTAGAAGGTTATTGGATCAGAGTTAATGCCCATGATGGATGGTTTCTTTGGATATAATTAGGTCATGGTCAAGGAATCAGAACAATTTAAGACTACATTCACTACCCCTTGGGGAACATATGTTTATGTTAGAATGCCTTTGGTCTGACAAATGCAGGAGCTACTTTTCAGAGAGCTATGGATGTAGCCTTTGCAGACTTTATAAACAAATTTCTAGTGGTGTATTAGGATGATCTCATAGCATATTCAGATAAGGAAAGTCAACATTGTGAACATCTTGAGAAAAATTTTATTAGGGCCTTGGAGTATGGGATCTCTTTGAATCCAAAGAAGTGTTCTTTTGGTGTTATGGAAGGCAAGCTCTTAGGAAATATTGTGTCCAAGGATGGAGTGAGAATTGACCCTGAAAGGGTTATGGCTATATATAAACTTTCACCACCTAGAAATGTTAAAGGAATACAGTCTTTCTTTGGGTAGGTAAATTTCCTAAGGAGATTTGTTACAAATTTTGCAAAAATCAATATCCCTATCTCTAGGATGTTGAAAAAGGAGGCAAGGATTGAGTGGAATGAAGAAGCAGATGAATCTTTCAGAAGTATCAAAAGTGCCATCAAGGATGCTCCATTTTTAAGGACACTTGATTATGGTAAGCCCATGCAGATATTTTCTTTTGCTTCTTATCATACAATTGCAACAGTTTTATTACAAAAGAATTCAGATGGATATGAACAACCCATATCATTTTTTAGTAAATCCTTACAAGTAGTAGAATTGAAATATGATATTACTAAGAAATGGGCTTATGCCTTAGTCAAAGCAGTCAAGGCTTTTAGATGTTATCTTGTAGGAGCTAAGGTCATTGCTTATGTTCCTAGTGCTGCAGTTAAGGATATATTGGTGCAACAAGAAGTTTCAGGAAAAAGATGTAGGTGGATCAATAGGATCCAGGAATTTAATATTGATATCCAAATTACAAAATTGGTAAGAGGCTTAGGTCTTGCAAAGTTAATGGTACAAAGCAATTTAGTTGCAAATCATGTGAATGTGTTAGAAGAGGAACAAAGGCCATACATTTGTGATATGGATTTTTGTGATTGGTACAAAGATGTTATTGGTTACTTGTAGAAATTGGTCCTTCCCCCTGAGGTGGATGAAAATAGAAGGAGAACTGTCAAGTTGCAATGTGCAAGGTATGCCATTCTACATGGTAAGTTGTGGTGGAGAAGCAATGAAGGAGTATTGCTAAAATGCATAGACCATGAGAGGTCTGAGGCTCTGATAAAGGAAATGCACCAAGGTGTATGTGGAGGACATTATATGGGAAAGACCACAACCCACAAGATCCTTAGGTCTAGATTTTGGTGGCCTACAATTTTTAAGGATACCCATCGGTTTGTAAGAAAATGTGATGCATGTCATAGATTTGCTGGAAAGTTGAAGTTTAATGGGAATTTACCACTCAAACCTATTGTAATTCAGGCTCCATTCCAGAAGTGGAGTATTGACTTCATTGGGGAAATTCCAAATAAGTCTAGTGGTGGACATTCTTACATCCTAGTGGCAACAGACTATTTTACTAAGTGGGTTGAAGTTGTCCCCACTAGAAAGGCTACTAGTAGAGTGGTGATAGATTTTATGATGCAAAACATCCTTACTAGGTTTGGATGCCCAGAGGTAATTGTGGTTGATAATGCAATGTGTTTTAGATCATAGGAATTTAGTGATTTTTGTCAACAGTATGGGATACACATTTCATTTTCTTCTCCTTATCATCCACAAGGAAATGGCCAAGCTGAGTCCAGTAATAAAAGTCTGATTAAGATTCTCAAGAGAGTGTTGGACAAGAATAAGAAGGCCTGGGACTCAAAGTTATGGTGGGCACTGTGGGTCAATAGGGTAATTATAAAGAAGGCCATAGGTTGTGCTCCATTTGATTTGGTATATGGAATAGGTGCTAGATTGCCTCAAAATAATCTATTGCAGATGTACAAATTTATCCAAGCATATGATGAAGACTTGAATGATGAAATGAGAGTAAGAATGGATGAACTGATCCAATTGGAAGAGGTAAGGAGGGATGCACATGAGAGAAATGAGGCATTGTAGAGACAATGTAAGAATTTGTTTGATAGGAGGGCCACCCAAAGAAGTTTTGAAATTGATGACCTCGTCTTGATGTGGAATGAAAGGTTGGAAGATAAGGGGAAGCATGGAAAGTTTGATCCAATTTGGTTGGGCCCTTATCTTATTGAAAGCAAATGGGGGATAGATTCTTATGTTCTAAAAGATTTAACTGGTGGTACTTTGGAATTTCCTATTCATGGACAATTCCTAAAGTTTTACTTCTCCTGAAGTATCTTTTCCATGAGCAGTAGTTTAGGTTTTCCCTTGTGCAGTCATTTGTTTTTTCTTTTTGTGTGTCAAAGTTTTGAGTTGGTCTACGCTTCTAGGAGATTCTAGCTTGCTCGTTGTATCTGTAGGAGATACACGTCCTTGAGTATGAGCCACTGTTAGCACGTGCAAAAAATTTCATGGCTCCAGCCCTTTTCTCCTCGTCTATGCAATCATTTTTGTGTCCTTGGCATAAACCCTTAGTTCAAAAATTCAAAAACTAGCCGTTGGTGCAAAAACCCTTTGTTTTTACCCTAGCCTTGTTATAATTTCAAGTTAACTTTTCAGGCCAATTAAAACCTTTTATCTACATGTGCTATTTAAATGGGTTCACTTTATGTCATGCGGTTAGGTTTTTCATGTGTCAATGGGTCCCCTTTAAATATTTCCTAAGTAACCAGTTAATCTTTCCTAAGTTCCTAGCACCCAGTGATTTTAATTTTTCCTAGGTTAGTGCCTTAATTTTTCTTAAGTCTCTGACTTTACTTTTCTTCTGGGCCCGGCTCTCTGACACCATCTCCATCTAATGGTGGGTGTATGTTTTCAAGCGATGTGTTAGAGGCTTTAGATCTTAAGACCACAGTTGATCTCATTGGGTGACGTTGCCTTTCCTTTTAAGCAAGTCCACTGCCATGTTGGCACAATTGGCATTCTCTCATTGGTCAGTGTGTTGCTGAGAGGGATCCTAAATGTGGGGCCTGCAGTGAAGGCTTTTCAATCTATGGTTGGCGCATGATCTTAAGGAATATTCTTACCCTTTGAGATCATGCACCATCCATTGATTTCAAATCTTACTTAGTATGTGTTAGTGGGACCTAATTTTCTGATGGGTTAGAGGGTCCTGACATCTGTAATCCATCCAATGATGGGCATAAGTTCTCATGGAATCTGTCAGAGGCTTGAGATCTTACGCCAGTCATTGATCTCCTTTGTCTCAAACGTATCTTTGGTGCTGGTCCCAGTGTTAGGTGGAGCTGATTTGGAGGTTTTTTATTGGTCAACATAGTATGAGGTGGAATCCTGTCAGTGGGACCTAGTTTCCAGATGTGTCAGTGGGTCCTGATCCTATCAGTGAATCGACGAACAACATATCATCTTATGGGTTTTGTCAGAGGCTTAAGATCTTGCAACGACCATTGATTTTGTTTCCTGTTAGATGGTTGTCAGAGATGGGAGGAGATTCTTTATCAAATGGTGGGTGTGAAATCTCATAGAAACTTAGAAGTCTTTGTGAACTTCAGCTGACTATCAATCTTCCTGATGC
The DNA here is from genome assembly GCA_027943335.1 of Chamaecyparis obtusa. Taxonomy (NCBI): domain Eukaryota; kingdom Viridiplantae; phylum Streptophyta; class Pinopsida; order Cupressales; family Cupressaceae; genus Chamaecyparis; species Chamaecyparis obtusa. The sequence goes on from BSBK01002623.1 coordinate 82,338, forward strand.
GGGCCTAGTCAAAGTTTCCCAGTCTTTTGGCAGTTGGGATAAGTGTTTTAGTGGCTGAAAAATTTATGAAGGGTTCGCTCATTCACATGATAAAATGGTGACATTCTAAAAGTCTTGGAAATTCAGCGAACAATGTCGTGTATTTGCTAAATCATTTGGCAGAAGTAAAAAGTGTTCTGCAAACTGGAGAAAATCTTTGTCGCCAGTTCACTAAATTTGACTAGGGCCCTTTTAAGAGATAAGTCATAAAGACCGTGAAAGGGAGGAATCAGATGATCAGGACTTAAAGTTGACCTAATTTCAAAATTTGACCGCCAATTTTCTGCTGGCGCCATGAAGTGACCATTTGATTTCAAATTTGAATTCTCTGAGGGTTTCCAGCAATAGGAAGTACCAGAATTTATGGTTTTAACAGCTGATTTTGATTGGTTTGGTGGCACTTGCTATTGCGGAGTGGTCCAAGGTGTCATGACCAATTTCTAGGGTTTCTATTGTACCATGAAGTGTGGTTTGTGCTTGAAAAGTATTTGCAGGTGGCCGATTTGACTAGTTTTCATGGTAATTCCTTGGTTTACAGTGCTGATCTCATAGATTTTCATAATTAAAAATCTATTTGAGATCTATTTTCTCTAGGTTTCTTGTGTTTATTCCCCTACAATAAATTTTGATGTAGTTTTTGGTTGGTTGAGTTGTTGAAACCCTAACCCTAGTCACCCTAAGCTTCATGCAATCTATTTGAGATTTCCAAGGTGGGTAGTGATATAAGTTGTTAGTTTTTGATAGAGTGGGGGTTCAAATTTTAATCAGTCCAGAGGTTCTAATCTTGATTAGTTCCAGGGAGTTGTAATAGGTGGTATCATATTGTATTAGATTGAATAGAATTTCCTTGTAGTCTTTTGCAGGTTATTGAAGTGGTTTTCTCTCTTCTCTGCTTTGAACATGTACATGATTCATTATACTTAATACAATTATTTCAAGCTTTCAAGTCTCTCCTTGGTGTCAATCTTGTGAATTCTATATTTTTTGATCTATTGCATAGGATTACCTTTGTATATGTTCTAGTCTTCAGTTCTTGATCTAGGATCAAGTGAAATATACTTTGGATAGGACATAGATTCACTTTGATTTGTCTGTAGAAGGATGTTATAAGTAGTGGATGGGCTGGAATGTTTGTATTTATGGCTATGAGTCTTAGATAGTAGTTGGTTCATGTTCAATGTCTATATTTGAGATTTTCCCAATGGCTAATGGCATTGATCAGGGATTAGTATATTCAATTGAGTTCAATGCTTGATTGGCTCTTGTTTACTTCTTCTCATCTTCATATATCAACACCTTTTCAAGTTTTAATTGTATTTGGTTGATAGTAGTAACACCCTATAGTAATGGAGAGTCAATGAATGTGAGGTTAGCATTTAGCACTTTCTTACTATTCAATCTATTGTTTAGACCCAGTCTTTGGTGTGTGAAGTATAGTTTTCACTAGGTTAGGTGCACCTGCCTTGGTTTTGCAGAGCCAGAAGTGAAGACGGAAATCTTGTCCCTATAGTTGGTCTAGTTACCTAATATCCTTATACATTTTGGAACTAACCAATCCTAAAATCAACCTAAGGGTATACTGGTAGCCTAAGAGCATAAGCATCCATTTTGAACACAAACAGGCTCTTCTGAAGAAAGATGAGAAACTGCTACTAGTGAATGGTGACTACATAACTTCACTTGCATTCATCATCAGACTATGCGTCCATAACTAAAACATCACTAACATGTCTTCAACATAAATCCAAGGGTGCATGCCCATAGGACAACTGTACGGACAACCATACACAGAACAATGTATGTTACTCTGTCAAGAACACTACTGACACCAACTGCAATATAACTATCTGTGCTAACAGTTAACCTCTGCGCCCATGATATCATGTTGATATCATGTCCATGCTACATATACTGAAAGCTTACTACATAAGACTTCCATGCATGCTACTTTCCATATGTTTTCATCAATGACAAACATATAGTCAGTATTGGCCTGCTGGCAAATCTCCAACAAATACATCTTCAATCTTATTTTTAGCCTTGAATGTAGCATCATTCTTGTCATGTTGACAATATTCAAGTTCAATGATCTTGTAAGAAGATACATCTCCATAGAGATAAAGTATATGTGTCCATATAATGACTCTTCTTAATGACATATATCAAGGGCTTGTAGGTTCTGGTCATGGTCCTCATCACTTTCAACATAACATCGTTATGTTCTATAGTTCTTGTAGACACCTAAAAATGGTTCACACCTATGTATCCCCTTTTTAACATGTCTTATATATTGTGTCATTTCTCATTTGGTTAGTTACTAACATTTATCTCATCTTGCATCATAACCTTGATCTCTTTGGTCGAATTGATCAAGTTTGAATTATCATCATAAGCGATCCTAAATGATCCTAAACATTTCTAAACATTCCTAAACTAATCCTAATGATCCTAAACCATGGAAAACCTTCCTAAATCATTCTAAATCAGTCCTAATCCCTTCATAATCATTCCAATATCATTTCAAACACATTTAATAATTTTCAATTCAATTTAGGGAATTGTCGAAGATCATTGATGCCTAATCAAATCACTTTCAAATCATTCCAATCCTACCAAATCCTTATCAATTCAATATCAAATCATTCCAAGTCTTGGGTGACCCCACAATAGTGGGTTACACTTTTTTAGACATGCTAATTTTTGCTAAAATAACACATTTTTAATAAAATATGATGATTTAAGCCTTTAGAGGTTCCATCTAAAGGAATTAATTATAAATGGTTAGCTCAAATCCTCTTAGATTAGAAAAACATTGATATAACATCTATACTCCTCATTCATACCTACAATGGAGTCTCCTTCGCTCCTATTAAAATGTTGACAAAAAATCACTTCGACTGTATCTTTTGGAAGATCAAATGAATCCATTTGAAAAACCTATCTATGTAGTAAGGTACTACTGAGAAATTTTTTTCCAATGATTATAATGTTAATATATATTAAGTTTATTATGACTTTGTATTTTTAGTTTTACTAAACATAGATATTTCACCGTATGTCTACCTCTATGTTTGACGCTTATGGAAAAATAGTAAGAGAAAAAAATAATAAAAAATATCTATGCCCTAGGTATTCAAGTTATCTTTCTATCAAAAAAAATAAAAATTAAATTGGAAAAATACATGACAAGTTATAAGCTATGCCAAAATTATAGTTTAGTCAACTTAAAACGTTAATAAAATATGCAATAATCATGATAGTGTCATCAAACCAATTGCATTTTTTCTATATGGATCTTACAAAACTAAATTTGAAAGAAGCACATTAATATCTATTTTAGAAAAAAAGTTATGCTCTATGACAATAATGTAACTCTTTGAAAATGATGTTTTCAGCAACATATCAGTTTTCGTGGGAGAAAGAAAAAACCATTCAAATCAATTAAAAAACAAAAATAAAAAATATATTTAGATTCTAGACATAAAATCCTAAAAGACTCTAATTTACTTCATCTTCTTATTTCAAATGGTTTAATGACAATATGCATCTTAATCTAAAGTTTTTTTCAAAATGTTCAGTTTAGTGTTTGTTCAGGAAAAAAAGTGTAACCCACTATTGTAGGTTCACCCTCAGATTATCAATCTCATCATTCTTGAATCAATCTAGAGAATTGTCTAAGTTCATCGATGCCTTATCAATCACTAGTTTATGTAATGGCATTGTCAAAGATCATCAATGATGTTTCCAATCAACCTTATCAATCAATTTAAAACCAATCAATTTGAGCACATTGTCAAAGATCATCGATGCCTCATCATTATCAATCTGATCCAAGTCAATTTAATAGCATTGTCAAAGTTCATCAATGTTGTTTTCAAATGCCTCGTCATGAATCATTTTTATCATTATTTGAGCACATTGTCAAAGTTCATCAATGCCTCGTAATCATCAAAATATTTCTAATTCCTAATCAAAATCATCAAATAAATTCAACTTTGCATCAAAGTCATCAATTCGGTCAATAATAAACTAGTGTGTCCCTTAGGGGTAAATAACCCATGCTTTATCGCTAGTTTTGAATAAATAAATTAACCTTATTTATGTAACATCCCTGCTAGGGAACCCATAAGGAAAAAGGTCTAAAGTAAAAAGAAAAGAAAATATTTTTTTTTAATACCATTACTAAGAACTAATTTGATAATCATAAATATGAACATGTCCTTAAAGGTTCCCTTAATGCTTGTTACTAATATTAAAACCACTGATTTAATTACTCAACTTATGAATTCCTTTTCTTACCTACCTTACATAACATTTAGCTTTTAGAAAGGAGATGGAAATGAATAACATATTACTTCCTTCATTAGCTTAAGTACATTTATCTCTTCATCTTTTAGTTTCTTTCTCAATTACCCATGTCCTACACATGATTCATTTGTACTTATCACAACATAGATAAACTTTACAATTAAAAATCTTACTTTTCAATCACATTTCAAGAATCATAAGAGAGATAGGACAGAAAATTAGAAAACTATAATCCTTCATTACAATATTCCAAATTACTAATGAACATCCCATTTTGATATTCCAAAAACTACCCTTCCCAATCGTATCTTCTTTTCTTCAATTCCCATTACAATTACATCAAATTGCCCCAAAGGATTACAATAGATAATTAAATTTTGAATTACAATACATATAAGTACATGATACAAATACATAAATATTCATCACCATCTAAACCTGAAATCAAGCCAAACCATCCATGGATCATGAATAACACCTCAAAAATGGATTTTCCACCCAATCATGTGGAACTATGAAGTCCCATCCCCCGTGCTAGGAGATAGAACCAAGATACTCACAAGGTATAAGTAAATATAAGGCTAATGAAACCATTCACCCAAATAGAAAAAGAATATAGGTAAAAACATACAAAATATCACCACACTACAACACAAAAGTAAGGGTTCCAGAATACCATCTAGGCTAGATTCATCACACAGCCTATGTATTGGGATCTGTAATACCCGAAAAATGGGCTATAAGTTGATTAACCTCCTACCTCGACACATCAAATGAAATCAACATCAAAGTCCTAACCTAAGGCACATCTGCACATCATCGAATCCTAATTGATTATCCTAAATTCTGCATCGGGGAATATTCCTAGTAATATTCCTAATTATCTTAATTGTCTTTAATTTAATGATTATTTGATGATAAATCCTATTTATACTAAAGTTTGATTAATTGAATATTCTAAATATTTAATTAATTAGATGTAATACTGCCACTTAATTGTTTAATTAAATTTAATTCTATTTATTCCTAAATTGTATTATTTAATTTTGACAATAAATCCAAAATCTTACAAATAATTGATTAAATATTTTATTTAATTAATTAAATCATTTTGTCAATTTTTAATATTGTAATTTTGAATAAAAGTTTGAAAAATAATTGATTAACCCATAAATCAATTGTTTTATTTTTCAAAATCAGTTAAGTTGGAAATAAATCACTTTATTATTAAATTAATTCATAAATAAAACATGCACAATCAGAAAAGTAGACAACTATCAATTATCAATTAAATCTAAACTCTATTTTGAGTTAAACTCTGCTTTTGCATATTTTTGTGAGTTAAATTATTCTTTATTTTCAAATAACTCAAAAATCAACCTGAGTTATTTGAGTGATTTATGGCTTTTTTCATGTACCTCCAAAGCCCTGGATTTCTATAAATTAAGGCCTCAGCTCTTCCCAAATCATCTCATATTTTTGCATCCTCACGCTATCGAATTGGAGACTGAAGAATCATCTTTGTGAATCCAAGCCATTGTGAGATCATTCTTGTTTTTGAGCATTGCATATCATTTAGAATTCATCTTAGATCAATTCATTGATGGAATATGGATGAAGTGACTGAGAGAGGGGGGGGGTGAATCAGTCAACCATAAAAACACTTCACAATTAATTCTTTGCAGATCCCTTTAAGATATCTTAACAATGTTATCTATTTTAGCACTCGGTAAATAGATTGCAGTAACTTTGAAGATGTAGAAGGTATTATCAATATTATCTTTAGATATTCATCAGAACATGTATATGATTGTGAAAGCAATTAAGAACACAAGAGACACAAGATTTTAACGTGGAAACCCAATATGGGAAAAACCACCAATGTATCTAGATACTGATTTTCACTTTTCTGAAGTGATGCCCGGTTAGAAGCCAACCCGGTAAAAGGTTACAAAACACACTGTTAGGTGTGACCTTGTTAGAGGATTTAAAACACCCTGCTAGGAGTGGCCTGGTAAGAGGTCTTGAAAACAATTCAATGGAATTGTCACCTTGTTAGAGGATTTATATTATGGCTGTTAAACCAACTCGGTTAAGAGATTTAGAATTCACTGTTACAATGATAAGAAGGTAACAATGAAAAAGTGACCTGTATAATAATGCAACTGTCTTGCTGATTACAGATCTCTGTTCTGCATAAGTCTGATCCTTTCTGATCGAATAAGTCTCTGCTGCTCCTCAAGGATATCTGATCATCCTTCACAAATTCGCATATACATTTCCTTCTTTTCTTCTGTAAATTTTCTGCTGTTGCTGTTATTTACTTTTCACAATTGACCTTTTATTTATATGATTTTGGATTAGTCAAATCGACATTATTTAGTATAACAGTCGGCTGAATTAAGTAAACTCTATTTGCAAAAATCCTTCAAGGGCCGACAGTGCTCGGTGACCATATCTTTCTATAATCTTTCGGTGACCGAGGGAACTCGGTAAACACTGACAATTCTTTACCTTGATAACCGACTGAACTCGGTAAACACTATCTTTTCTTCAGCAACCGAGTGAACTCGGTAAACACTAAACTTTCTTCGGCAACCGAGTGAACTCGGTAAACACTAAACTTTCTTCGGCAACTGAGTGAACTCGATAAGTACTAATATCCCTGTCTGGCAGACCGACTGAGCTCGGTAGAAGCAGATCGCTGCGAACTATGACATAGTGTGACATCAAAGACAATACATAATTGAGTAGCAATTTCCTTCAGACAATTGTTTCCAACAATCTCCCTCTTTGGCATTGATGGCAACACAATATGTCATAGCATAAGAAATTTGAAAGAGTTAGCTCGGTTTAGATTCAAATCTCCCTCTGTCAGCAAACTTCCTGTATACTGAAAATTTCTCCTTCTGACTATTTGAAAATTTCATGAAGTAATAGTAAAGACATAGCAAACACTCCCTCTTTGACAGCACATGCCAAAGATAATTCACATATTACCGGTGAAAATTAATGTACCTCAAGTACTGATTCATATGCAATGATTCCTTTAATATACTGCATCAACAAGTTGATTTTCAGTCATGTTCTGGTTGATGCATCACTAAAACTGTATTTAGTGAGCCTCGGATAGGGGAATGACCCCTAACTTACCTCTTAGATACACAAATGCATCCTTAGGTAATGGTTTGGTAAAAATGTCTGCAATCTGTTCTTTTGTATGAATATATTCTAATCTGATTTCCTTGTCCTGCACCAATTCTCTGACAAAATGATATTTAATAGCAATGTGCTTGGTTTTGGAATGCATCACTGGATTCTTAGAAATGTTTATTGCACTGGTATTGTCACAAAATATAACAACTGGTTCTTTGATTTCAACCTTCATACCTTCTAATAGCTGTTTAAACCAAACAATATTTGAACAGTTTACTGCAGCAGCAACATATTCTGCTTCAGCTGTGGATTGAGATGTGCAATTCTGCTTTTTACTAGTCCAGGATACCAGTCTTTTTTCGAGAAAAAATGCTCCACCACTTGTGCTTTTTCTGTCATCAATGTTTCTTGCCCAATCAGCATCAGTAAACACTTTCAAGTCTAGATTGCCTCCAAATTTATACCACAAACCATACTCTTCAGTTCCTTTTAAGTATCTTAAGATTCTTTTGATTGCCATCATGTGATTTTCCTTAGGTTTTGCTGAGAATCTAGCTACTATACCGACTGCTAAGGCAATATCAGGTCTTGTATGTACCACATACTGCAATTTTCCAATCATAGATCAGTATAGGGTCTGATCAACTTCTTTTGAATCATCATTTTTGGTAAGTTTCAGTCCAGTACACATGGGTGTACCAACTGGTTTTGAATCTTCCATTCCAAACTTCTTAAGTATCTCCTTAATGTATTTGGATTGAGTAATGTATATACCATTCTTGCTTTGCTGAATTTGAAGACCAACAAAGAATTTTATTAAACCAAACATAGACATTTCAAATTCTCTGTTCATTTGTTCTGAAAATTCTTTGCACTGATCCTCATTCCCTGTAAATATAGTATCATCCACAAATATTTTTGCCAGTACAATTTTGTCATCCGGTCCTTCTTTAATATACAGATTGCTGTTATCATTAGCTCTTTTGAAATTAATCTGGATTAAATAGTTATGGAGTCTTTCATACCATGCTCTAGGAGCTTGTTTTAAACCATACAATGCTTTGTGTAACCTGCAGACCATGTTCCTTTTATCTGGATCAACGAAACCTTCAGGTTGTTCAATGTAGACTTCTTCATCAAGAATTCCATTGAGAAATGCAGATTTTATATCCATCTGATATACCTTAAATCCTTTGTGTGCTGCATAAGCAAGTAGAGTTCTTACACCTTCTAATCTTGCAACAGGAGCAAAAGTTTCTCCATAATCTATACCTTCTTCTTGAGAATAACCTTTACATACCAGTCTAGCTTTGTTTCTAGATACTTGACCATCTTCATTCAGTTTATTTTTGAATACCCATTTTGTTCCAATTACATTCTTATCTTTAGGTCTAGGTACAAGAGTCCAAGTTTTGTTCTTTTGTATTTGTTCTAATTCTTCATTCATTGCTTCAATCCAACTTTCATTCTCTAATGCATCTTTGATATTTCTAGGTTCAAAATCAGTAAGTAGACATGTACCTTTTAGCTTGCTTCTTGTCATAGTACCATCTGATTTGTTTCCAATGATTTGATCTGGTGTATGATGTCTTCTGACATATTTGGCTAGTATAGGTTCCTTGCCTTTTGGATGATTCATGCTGTTGTCTTCTAGGATCTCTTCTTCAGGTTGCTCGGACTCGGTATATATTTGCTCGGTAACTTCAGGCTGAGACTCGGTCTGAATTTCTTCCTGTGACTCGGTTTGAACTTCTTCCTGCGACTCGGTCTGTGACTCAGTAATTGTGCTCGGCTCGGTAGATATAGCTTCCTTATTGATAGTTGTGTCTGTCAATGTTTCAGGTTCAATGTAAACGAATCTTCTATAGTTCTCAGGTTCCCTTTTGCTTTCTTCCTCAGTCTTTTCTGCAAACTCATCAAATTTTACATGTATACTTTCTATGACTTTGTGAGTAGATAAGTTCAGACATTTGTATGCCTTGCTTTTGCTAGAATATCCTAGGAATATTCCTTCATCACTTTTCACATCAAATTTATTTCTTCTGGATTCTTTTAAGATATAACACTTGCTGCCAAATATTTTCATATAACTTACATTAGGTTTATAGCCATACCATAATTCATAAGGAGTTTTGAATGTGTCTTTCTTCAGTTGTACTCGGTTCAAGGTATGAACTGCAGTGCTGATAGCTTCCTTCCAGTACTTTATAGCAATATTCTTTTCTATCATTAGAGTCCTTGCACAATCCATAATAGATCTGTTTCTTCTTTCTCCTATTCCATTCTGCTCAGGAGTTCTAGGAGCTGATACCTGTCTTTTGATTCCTCTTTCAATGCAGAAGTTGTTAAAATCATGGGAGATGAATTCACCACCTCTGTCTGATCTTAAGCATTTCAATCTTTTCCCTGTTTCTTTTTCTACTCTTGCTAAGTACCATTTGAACTTTTCAAATGCCTCTGATTTTTCTCTTAAATACATAACAGTCATCATTCTAGAATAATCATCAACGAAAAGAATAAAGAATTTATCTCCAGTATAGCTTTGTATTCCAATAGGTCCACATAAATCAGTATGCACAATTTCCAAAATTTCTTTAGACTGATAGTTCTTACTTTTGAAACTAGTTTTACTCATTTTGCCAATCTGACAATTCTTACATAGACCAGTGTCAGGTTTCTTCAAAGTAGGAATGCCTCTAACCTTCTTGAATTTGCTTATTTTTATCATGTTATCAAAATTCACATGACATAACCTTTTGTGCCATAGCCAACTTTCTTCTATTTGAGCAATAAGGCATGAGTATTCATTGAGATCAAGATAAAATAAGTTACCTTTTGTTTGTTTGCCTGATCCAATGAGTTTTCCTTTTCCATCCAGCAGTCTTGCTTGACCATTCATGAATTCAACCTTGAAACCAGTGTTGATTAGCTGTGCTACACTTAGAAGATTATGTTTTAGTCCTTCAACCCAGTAAGCATTATCACATATGAGTTCTTTGGTTAATGAGATTCTTCCTTTTCCTTTTATACAACAAGGTTCATTGTTTCCAAATCTTACATTACCATTGTCACAGTCTTCTAGATATTCAAATTTTGTCTTGTCACCAGTCATGTGGTGTGAACATCTGCTGTCTATTATCCATATATCATCTTTGCTTATATGAGAAATAAGTGCCATCTTATCTTCATCATCATCAGATTCATCTTTTATAGCAATAAAGATAATTTCTTCTTCACTATCATCAGAATCTTTAGCCATAAAACATGATTTCTTACCTTTATCCTTGTATGATTTGAAATTCTTTTTGCCATAGTACTTGTGACTTCTCTTTTCTTCCTTGACTTGCTTGTTTGGGCACCTAGCTGCAATATGTCGAATTTCTTCGCATGAAAAATAGATTAAAGGAGTTTTACCTTTATACTTACCTTTCCCTCTAGAGTACTTCTTTGCAAGTAATGCTTCTACAATTTCAAGATCACTATCAGAACTTTCTTCTGATTCTTCTTCACTTTCTGTCTGAACTTCTTTAATTTTCTTGTTCTTCTTTAGTGAAACCTTGGCCTCAAATGCTGATTCAATATTTTTGGAACTAGGAACATAGTTATCATAGTTGTCTAATTCAAAAGCTGTCAATCTTCCAACTAAAGCATCCAAGGTTATACTGTGGTTTGCTTCACATCTTCTTTCTTGAATAGCTGATACTCTTATTGCATAGATAGGGAGTAGTGTTCTGAGTACCTTACTTATAACAGTCTCATCTGAGATTGTTCCTCCAGAAGCTCTGATTGCACTTACACTTGCTTTGATTCTTTCAACATATTTTGCAATGTTTTCATCTTCCTTCATATTCATTTTGTCAAACTGTCCTCTTAGGCTTTCTGCTTTGGCTCTCTTCACATTTGCATCACCACCATATATTTTCTTCAGTGCCACCCACATTTCATATGCAGTAGTGCAGTCTTTAATATCATCAAATTCTTCATAGCTGAGAGCAGATGCAATGTCTATCATCATGGTGTTGTGAGTCTTTTTATCTGCAATGTCTTCAACAGTTAATGCGCCATTAGGAATTGTGTATTCTTCATCAATGTATTTGCATCCTGAATCACCAATGGAAGCTAGATGAAGTCGCATGAGACCTTGCCATGCTAAAAAGTTATCTCTGTTAAGCTTTGGAATTTCCCTTTTGTAAGACATCCTGATCTTTAGCTTAGGTCCTTGAAACCCTTCCTGCAAGCACCAAAAGCTCTGATACCAATTGATGGAATATGGATGAAGTGACTGAGAGAGGGGGGGGGGGGTGAATCAGTCAACCATAAAAACACTTCACAATTAATTCTTTGCAGATCCCTTTAAGATATCTTAACAATGTTATCTGTTTTAGCACTCGGTAAATAGATTGCAGTAACTTTGAAGATGCAGAAGGTATTATCAATATTATCTTTAGATATTCATCAGAACATGTATATGATTGTGAAAGCAATTAAGAACACAAGAGACACAAGATTTTAACGTGGAAACCCAATATGGGAAAAACCACCAATGTATCTAGATACTGATTTTCACTTTTCTGAAGTGATGCCCGGTTAGAAGCCAACCCGGTAAAAGGTTACAAAACACACTGTTAGGTGTGACCTTGTTAGAGGATTTAAAACACCCTGCTAGGAGTGGTCTGGTAAGAGGTCTTGAAAACAATTCAATGGAATTGTCACCTTGTTAGAGGATTTATATTATGGCTGTTAAACCAACTTGGTTAAGAGATTTAGAATTCACTGTTACAATGATAAGAAGGTAACAATGAAAAAGTGACCTGTATAATAATGCAACTGTCTTGCTGATTACAGATCTCTGTTCTGCATAAGTCTGATCCTTTCTGATCGAATAAGTCTCTGGTGCTCCTCAAGGATATCTGATCATCTTCACAAATTCGCATATACCTTTCCTTCTTTTCTTCTATAAATTTTCTGCTGTTGCTGTTATTTACTTTTCACAATTGACCTTTTATTTATATGATTTTGGATTAGTCAAATTGACATTATTTAGTATAACAGTCGGCTGAATTAAGTAAACTCTATTTGCAAAAATCCTTCAAGGGCCGACAGTGCTCGGTGACCATATCTTTCTATAATCTTTCGGTGACCGAGGGAACTCGGTAAACACCGACAATTCTTTACCTTGATAACCGACTGAACTCGGTAAACACTATCTTTTCTTCGGCAACCGAGTGAACTCGGTAAACACTAAACTTTCTTCGGCAACCGAGTGAACTCGGTAAACACTAAACTTTCTTCGGCAACCGAGTGAACTCGGTAAACACTAAACTTTCTTCGGCAACCGAGTGAACTCGGTAAGTACTAATATCCCTGTCTGGCAGACCGACTGAGCTCGGTAGAAGCAGATCGCTGCGAACTATGACATAGTGTGACATCAAAGACAATACATAATTGAGTAGCAATTTCCTTCAGACAATTGTTTCCAACATTCATTGCATATCAATTTCATCTTAGATTCTAGATTCATATCAATTTTCATCATATCATTGTATAGAAAATTAAAAAAATAGATTAATTGCATTCATATTTCATATCAGTTTTGCATTAAAATCCTTCATTTAGGTTTCGTCAACATCACTGATCTCGGTACAATTTGACAATACATACTCACATCTACTAGAAGGTAGTAAATCACCTAGTTAGTTTAGTTTTTCAATTATTGCACAATTTCAATTTCAACTAACCTCTAATGTTTCACTAAAGTGTTGTGTCTACAAAATAGGTACAAAATTTACACACACATTTTTGGCTCATGTTCAAGCTGTTGTAATAAAGTAGAAATGTGTGTGTAAATTTTGTACCTATTCTGTAGACACAACACTTCAGTAAAACATTAGAGGTCAGCAAAAATGAAAGCTGCAATGAATTGAAAGATAAATTAACCAAACAATTTACTACCTTATAATAGGTGCAAGTATGATGTTCTCAGATTGTATCAAGATCAGTGACCTTGATGACACCTAAATGAAGGATTTAAATGCAAAATGTAGATATGCAATGAATGCAATTAATCTTTTTTTTTTTTTCCTTATGCAATGATATGATAAAAACTGATATGAATCTAGACTCTAAGATGAAATTGATATGCAATGAATTGATCTAAGATGAATTCTAAATGATATGCAATACTCAAAAACAAGAATGATCTCACAATAGCTTGGATTCGCAAAGATGATTCTTCAGTCTCCAATTCAACAGCGCGAGGATGCAAAAATATGAGATGATTTGTGAAGAGATGAGGCCTTAATTTATAGAAATCCAGGGCTTTGGAGGTGCATGAAAAAAGCCATAAATCACTCTAATAACTCAGGTTGATTTTTGAGTTATTTGAAAATAAAGAATAATTTAACTCACAAAAACATGCAAAAGCAGAGTTTAACTCAAAATAGAGTTTAGATTTAATTGATAATTGATAGTTGTCCACTTTTGTGATTGTGCATGTTTTATTTATGAATTAATTTAATAATAAAGTGATTTATTTCCAACTTAACTGATTTTGAAAAATAAAACAATTGATTTATGAATTAATCAATTATTTTTCAAACTTTATTCAAAAAATAATATTATTAAAATTGACAACTTGCTTTAATTAATTAAATAAGAATTTAATCAATTAATCATAGGATTTTGGATTTATTGTCAAAATTAAATAATACAATTAGGAATAAATATAATTAACTTCAATTAAATAATTAAGTGGCAGAATTAAATCTAATTAATTAAATATTGAGAATATTCAATTAATCAAACTTTAGGATAAATAGGATTTATCACCAAATAATCATTAAATCAAAGATAATTAGGATAATTAGGAATGTTACTAGGAATATTCCCTGATGCAGAATTTATGATAATCAGTTAGGATTCAATGATGTTCAGATGTGCCTTAGGTTAGGACTTCGATGTTGATTTCATTCGATGTGTCAAGGTAGGAGGTTAATGAACCTATAGCCTATTTTTGGGGTATTACATTTTGCCCCTCTTTGAATTGTTGTGCGAAGCGTAGTGGTTCAAAGATAGTTTGTGTATGATATTGATATGAAGCTGATTCGAAAGATATGATGATATTAGGTCTTGAATGACCAAAGATAATGTTCACTATAATAGCAACGATGAACCAATGAAACAAAAGTGTTAAAACACCTAATTCTGAACCTTATGATTGCGAAGAAGTGAGTGACCGATTCCAGACTTGATTATACTTAGAAGAATCACATAGGTATCACATCTGAACCCTTTAGTTATTGAAGAACCAAGGAAATAACACTAATGAACTGATGGTTACAAAAAACTGATACAGTTTACAAGATTAGGAGAATATCAGATTGATATGGATCTCAATGAATCTAATATGCCCCAAGCGATGATAGATTTTCCCCGAGCGATGAGGACTTTTGATGAATCAGCAACTAGGTGTGGTTGTTGTCTTGATTACTGATGAAAGATATGATTTCAATAAAGATATGATTACAGACTTTGAATGACATGTAATACCATGCCCCCTTTGGGATTAAAATTGAAATCTAACAAGAAAAGTCAGCATTGATAGTTCAGAAGTATGTTAATTGATTTAAGAATTGGTTAAACACGTTCGAGAACACATTCTGCATCATTTAGAGGTCCTGAAGACCAAGTTTGACTAGGTTTGACCATGAGTTGACCATGGTTGACCAAGTTGAAATTTTGATAGTTTGATGTAAGATAATCAGTTAAGTTGAATTCTAGATTTCTGTGATGATTGAAGGTTGATTATGCAAGTAGTTAATAATATAAATGATCTCAAATTTTGATTCTGATCCCGAAAAAGGATTCTACTTTTTGTTTCATTGGAGGAACCTTCATGTGAGATTCAGCTCTTGTTAGATTTGAAGATGCAAGTGGAGAATTGTTTAAGCATTGAAGTTTGTTTAGCCATTGTGAGATCATGCAGACATGCAAAATGCAAAGACACATGCAGTATGAAATGCAACCTAAGACCTAGGACCTAGTCACTGATCATGTGTCAATTTGTTATCATCATTGAACTTTTAGGTAATAAGATAAATCAATACAATACCCACTAGCTATGAAACCATAGACATATGAATATCAATTTGCATGCACACGAATCAATACAACACCCACTGGTTAAGAAACCATGGATATATGAATATTGATTTTGTTTTCATAATGTCAGATTAGATATAAGCACCAAGGCACAAACGCCAGGATGACCTAAATATCATGTCCATTTTGATATAGAAATTTGTATAAGCATTAGAACATAAACATCATGATGACCTGAATACGCCTTGCATTACAAACACATCAAACAGTCAAGAGATCATTCAAAAACCAATGTGAATTACCCATAGTGACCCTTTATCATTCACTTCCTTAGGTAAGATCACATTTCATAGTAGGAGAAAGAACTCACTCAAAAAGACAATAGTTAGATCAAAATTCCTTGAACTTTCTGGGTATCAATGGTCGAGGTAAGCATGGCCATCCAATTCAAGATAGAGGCTCTTACAGTCGGACACCATTTCAATCTAGAATTTTCAAAGTTGTTAGATTTTCACATACAAGAAGAAAACAAAGAAAAGATTATGCCCCCAGTCATCACTCTCTAAATCCTGTAAAGGACATCATCGAAGAGCTCAAAGGGACACAATATGCAAAAATCTCAATGTGAATCAGTAAGAATACAAGGAGATAAAAGCATGTAAAAAGCATAGATTGTTTTCAGCTTGTGTTTGATGTTTGATTGCATTGTTGTAGATGTAAAATCCTTTCTGGAGACAAGACTAACTAACTGACTCGAATGAAGCTTCAAAGGACTCTGACTCGATATGATACATCTAAGATACATTGGAGGCCATAGGATATGACATTGATTGCCCCCAAGTTTGAACATTGATAGGATACAGATGCTTGAGCTGATTAGTGTACAGACCGACTTATTGAAAATAGGAAAGCAGAAACAAACGGGGAGATATGTACAAACTAAAGCAAGACTGAAAGCTAGGAAAGACCAAGATTGCACTGATAGATGGAGCATTTTGAAACAAGTGGTGTCCGTTTGCCGGGTTTTCACCATCTTGGCAGAGATTCTATTTTTGCTACCAAGGCGCCTGTTTCCAAGTTTTCACCAAGACACTTTTTCTTTTTCTCATTTTTTTTGTATTTTTAATTTTTTTAATTTTTTTGATATTTTTGATATTTTTTGTGAATCATCAAGGTGCCTATTGCTAGGTTTTCACCAAGATGTTCATTTTTTCAAGACTTTTTCCAATTTTTAAGATTTTTTCAAGACATTTTACCATATATTGAATGCCTTAGGCGTAGAATTTCTTCAGATGGAGAATGTTGATTGGTTCTCAGAGATGTTCTCCTTCAGTCATTGAGAGTTGATAGGCACTAGAGCCAAAAGTAGTAGTGATTACAAAGGGACCCAGCCAATTGGGTTCAGACTTCCCCTTGCGCTCTCAATGTGATTGATTTTTAGGATTTTCTCTCAAGACTAGATCACTAACCTAAAATTCTCTCTGTCTGACTTTCTTTTTGTAGCCTCTAGACATCCTCTTTTGATATACTCTAAGATGATCATATGCTACTTTTCTGCACTCATCTAGTAGTTCAAGTTCTTGCAACCTAGACACTCTGTAGTCATCATTAGTTACTAGACCATGCATTCTAATTCTTAGTGATGGGATTTCAACCTCAATAGGTAGTACCACTTCAGACCCATAAACTAAAGTGAAAGGTGTAGCCCCAGTAGGTGTTCTGATACTTGTTTTGTAGGCCCAAAGAGCTGGATTAATCATGAGATGCCAGTCTCTTCCTATTTTATTAACTGTGCGGTGCAAGATTTTCAATAAATTCTTGTTAGAAGCCTCTTCTTGTCCATTCCCTTGAGGATAGTAGATAGAAGACCAATGTTGTGTGATCTTGAATTTGGCACATAGATCATCTAGGTCTTTGTTCTTGAATTTTCCACCATTATCTATGATTATGGAATGAGGTATCCCATATCTGCATATGCTATAGTTCAATATGAACATAGATATTTGATTTCCAGTTGCTTGTGTCAAAGGGACTGCTTCTACCCATTTTGTAAAATAATCTGTAGCTGTGATTCTATGGGTATGTCCATTAGAAGAATGAGGATGTATAGCTCCTATAAGATCAAAGGCCCATTGGTGAAAAGGCCATTGTGTAGTAAAGGGAATTAGATCTCTCCCTGGAGCATGAATTAAGTTTCCATGCACTCGGCATTTTTGAAAATTCTTAGCAAACTTGATAGACTCTTTCTCCATTTCAGGCCAATAGTACCCATCCCTAATAAGTTTTCAAGCTAGTGTTAAACTGTTTGAGTGTGACCCACAAATACCATCATGGACTTCCTCTAACGCACTTTGAGACTCTTCCCGTTCTAAACATCTAAGTAGTGTACCATCTAAACCTCATTTGTACAGATCATGACCAATGATGACATATCAGGAGGCATTACAGATAAGGTATCTCTTTTCATGGTGGTTGAAGGTATCGGGAATGATTTGGTGGAGATAGGAAAATAGGTTTTTATATCTGGATGAATCATGACCAACAACAGTGCAGATCATGCAGGTTTCAGGGGAATCATATGCAGGATAAGATAGTCCTTCCACCAGGAACTCGTAGTGTAGCTCATGTTCAGGCTGTTGTAATAAAGTAGATAGTGTTGTGTGTGAATTTTGTACCTATTCTGTAGACACAACACTTCAATAAAACATTAGAGGTTAGTTGAAATCAAAATCATGCAATAATTGAAAAACTAAACTAACTAGGCAATTTACTGTCTTCTAGTAGATGCGAGTATGTATTCTTAGATTGTACTAAGATTAGTGACCTTGATGATACCTAAATGAAGGATTTGAATGCAAAACTGATATGAAATATGAATGCAATTAATCTATTTTTTTTATTTTCTATGCAATGATATGATGAAAACTGATATGAATCTAGAATCTAAGATGAAATTGATATGCAATGAATTGATCTAAGATGAATTCTAAATGATATGCAATGCTCAAAAACAAGAATGATCTCACAATGGCTTGGATTCACAAAGATGATTCTTCAATCTCCAATTCGATAGTGTGAGGATGCAAAAATATGAGATGATTTGTGAAGAGTTGAGGCCTTAATTTATAGAAATCCAAGGCTTTGGAGGTGCATGAAAAAAGCCATAAATCACTCAAATAACTCAGGTTGATTTTTGAGTTATTTGAAAATAAAGAATAATTTAACTCACAAAAACATGCAAAAGAAGAGTTTAACTCGAAATAGAATTTAGATTTAATTGATAATTGATAGTTGTCTATTTTTCTGATTGTGCATGTTTTATTTATGAATTAATTTAATAATAAAGTGATTTATTTCCAACTTAACTGATTTTGAAAAATAAAATAATTGATTTATGGGTTAATCAATTATTTTTCAAACTTTTATTCAAAATTACAATATTAAAAATTGACAAAATGATTTAATTAATTAATAAAATATTTAATCAATTATTTGTAAGATTTTGGATTTATTGTCAAAATTAAATAATATAATTTAGGAATAAATAGAATTAAATTTAATTAAACAATTAAGTGGCAGTATTAAATCTAATTAATTAAATATTTAGAATATTCAATTAATCAAACTTTAGCAAAAATAGGATTGATCACCAAATAATCATTAAATTAAAGACAATTAAGATAATTAGGAATATTACTAGGAATATTCCCTGATGCAGAATTTAGGATAATCAATTAGGATTCGATGATGTGCAGATGTGCCTTAGGTTAGGACTTTGATGTCGATTTCATTCGATGTGTCGAGGTAGGAGGTTAATGAACTTATAGCCCATTTTTGGGGTATTACATTTTGCCCCTCTTTGAATTACTGTGCAAAGCACAGTGGTTCAAAGATAGTCTGTGTATGATATTGAAACTGATGTTTGAATTTGATAATTAATATGAAGCAAAAGTTGATTGAAAGATTTGATATAAAGATAATAGTTCCTGAATGACCAAAGATAATGTTAACTATAACAGTAAATGAACTGATGATTTTGAAAGTGTCAAAACACCTGATTCTAAACCTTATGATTGCAAAGAAGTGAGTGACCGATTCCAGACCTGATTGTCCTTATATTGAATCACATTGGTATCACATCCGAACCCTTCAGTTTCTGAAGAACCAAGGAAATAACATGATTGAAC
Source organism: Chamaecyparis obtusa (assembly GCA_027943335.1). Lineage (NCBI taxonomy): Eukaryota > Viridiplantae > Streptophyta > Pinopsida > Cupressales > Cupressaceae > Chamaecyparis > Chamaecyparis obtusa. The sequence continues at coordinate 102,128 of BSBK01002623.1, forward strand.
TGATAGTTACAAAAAAAATTGATACAATTTACAAGATTAAGAGAATACCAGATTCATATGGATCTCGATGAATCTGATATGCCCCGAGCGATGATTGATTTGCCCTGATCGATGAGGACTTTTGATGAATCAACAACTAGACGTGGTTGTTGTCTTGATTACTGATGAAAGATAATAGATTTAGATTCATAGAATTTGAATGATGTGCAATACCATGCCCCCTTCGGGATGAAAATTGAAATCTAACAAGAAAAGTCAGTGTTGATAGCTTAGAAGCATGTTAATTGATTTGAGAAGTGGTTATATACATTTGAGAATGCATTTTGCATCGTTTGGAGCTCTAGAAGACCAAGTTTGACTAGGTTTGACCATGAGTTGACCATGGCTTACCAAGTTGAAATTTTGATAGTTTGATGTAAGATAATCAGTTAAGTTGAATACTAGATTTTTGTGATGATTGAAGGTTGATTATGCAAGTAGTGAATAATATAAACGATCTCATATTTTGATTTTGATCCCAAAAAAGGATTCTACTTGTTGTTTCATTGGAGGAACTTTCATGTGAGATTCAACTCTTGTTAGATTTGAAGATGCGATTTGAAGAATCATTTAAGCATTGAAGTTCATTTAACCATTGTGAGATCATGCAACATGCAAAATGCAAAATGAAATGCAGAATGAAATGCAAACTAAGACCTAGGACCTAGTCACTGATCATGTGTCGATTTGTTATCATCATTAAACTTTTAGGTAACTAGATAAATGAATACAATGCCTACTAGCTATGAGACCATAGACATATGAATATCGATTTGTATGTGCAAGAATCAATACAACACCCACTGGTTAGGAAACCATGGATATACGAATATTGATTTTATTTTCAGAATGTCAGATTAGATATAAGCACCAAGGCATAAATGCCAGGATAACCTGAATATCATGTCCATCTTGATATAGCAATTTGTATAAGCATTAGAACATAAACATCATGATGACCTGAATACACCTTGTGTTACAAACACATCAAACAGTCAAGAGATCATTCAAAATCCAATGTGAATTACCCGTAGTGACCCTTTATCATTCACATCCTTAGGCAAGATCACATTTCACAGTAGTAGAAAGAACTTACTCAAAAATAAAATTGTTAGATCAAACTTCCTTGAATTTTCCAAGTATCAATGGTCGAGGTACACATGGCCATCCAATTCAAGATAGAGGCTCTTACATTCGGACACCATTTCAATCCAAAATTTCCAAAATTATTAGATTTTCACATACAAGAAGAAAATAAAGAAAAGATTATGCCCCCAGTCATCACTCTCTAAATCTAATAAAGGACATCATTGAAGAGCTTGAAGGGACACAATATGAAAAAATCTCATTGCGAATCAATAAGCATACAAGGAGATAAAAGCATGAAAAGCACAGATTGTTTTTCATTTGTGTTTGATGTTTGATTGCGTTGTTGTAGATGCAAAATCTTTTCTGGAGACAAGACAGACTAACTGACTCAAATGAAGCTTCAAAGGACTCTGACTGGATATGACACATCTCAGATACATGGGAGGCCACAAGATATGACATTGATTGCCCCCAAGTTTTAAGCATTGATAGGATATAGACACTTGAGCTGATTGGTGTACAAATTGACTTATTGAACACTGGAAATGTGGAAACAAACTAGGAGATATGCAAAAACTAAAGCAAGACTGAAAGCTAGGAAAGACCAAGATTGCGCTGATAGATGGAGCATTTTGAAACAAGTGGCACCTCTTTGTCGGGTTTTCACCATCTTGACAGAGATTCTATTTTTGCTACCAAGGTGCCTGTTTCTAAGTTTTCACCAAGGCACTTTTTCTTTTTTTCATTTTTTTGTATTTTGCATTTTTTCAATTTTTTTGTGAATCATTAAGGTGACTATTGCTAGGTCTTCACCAAGATGTTCATTTTTTCAGGACTTTTTCCAATTTTTAAGATTTTTTCAGAACATTTTACCATAGACTGAATGCCTTAGGAGTAGAATTTCTTCAGATGGAGAATGTTGATTGGTTCTCAAAGTTGTTCTCCTTTAGTCATTGAGAGTTGATAGGCACCAAAGCCAAAAGTAGCAGTGATTACAAAGGGACCCAGCCAGTTGGGTTCAAACTTCCCCTTGCATTCTCGATGTGATTGATTTTTAGGATTCTCTCTCAAGACTAGATCAGCATCCTGAAATTCTCTATGTCTGACTTTCTTGTTGTAACCTCTAGAAATTCTCTTCTGATATACTCTGAGATGATCATATGCTGCTTGTCTGTGCTCATCTAGTAGTTCAAGTTCTTGTAACCTAGACACTATGTAGTCATCATCAGTTACCAGACCATGCATTCTGATTCTTAGTGATGGGATTTCAACCTCAATAGGTAGTACTGCTTCAGACCCATAAACTAAAGTGAAAGGTGTAGCCCCAATGGGCATTCTGATACTTTTTTTTATACTAGTTCTGATACTTGTTCTGATATTGGTTCTGATACTGATTTTGATACTTGTTCTGATACTGGTTCTGATACTTGTTCTGATACTAGTTCTGATACTTGGTATAATTGATAGCATCTTTTTCCATTAAAAACTCCCAAGTAAGATCACATCATGCAGTCTCAATGTCTAGCAAGGTGGAGAACAAGAAGAATTGGCAAGCTGGTGGAAGAGATAGAAAACAAGATAATGAAGGAGAATGAAGGGAAGAAATCCTCAAGGGAAAACTCCTCAAGAATACCCATGCTAGGGAAAAATTGTCATGTAAAGTGCATTCGGACAAGTAATAAAAGCCCAGCATAGGATAAATCAAAAAAGTGTAATGCCAAAGAAGGACAAGATGTAGTCCAAAGGAGTAGACATGTCAAGAGGTTTCAAAGCATTGTATTCTACTCTTTTTTATTTTTTTCTTTAGATCAAGAACAAAGGGGAAAAGGATAGTGATAGGCAAAAATGAATGGAGGAAAATAAATAGGAAGGTTAAATAGAAAGGGAATGAAAGCAAGATCATCGTAAGATAGTTCACAAGATAGCCAAATGCTTCGTGTATAGGTCAACATTGTCAAGATCAAAAAGATAAGATGGAATGGATGAAATATGTACAAGAACTATGCATGATGCTTGATTGCCAAGTTTTCATCACGGTACTTATCCAAGGTGCCACAAGGGAGTGGTTTTCACCATAGGACAAATTTATTTCTCTTTACTTTTTCTATTAATGTGCCTGTTTCCAAGTTTTCACCAAGGCACATTTTCAAAAAAAAAAAATTTCAATTTTTTTTCATTTTTTTTTTGGAAGAAGGCAAGATTTTTAGATATTGCTCCTTAAAAGGATAAATCATGATATGCCAAGGATTCAAAATGATATGCTCAAAGATTATGATAGGGAAAGGGAAATGGAAGAGAAAAATGGAGGATAAAGTTTTATGTAAAGCAAGTAAGGTTGGAAGATAGGAGGAATAGGAAAATGAGGAAAAATGATAGAAGGTAGAAGGGTAATGAATGGAAGGATTGTGAAAGGGTAGATGGAAAGGAAGGAAAGATCAACATCAACACACACCTTGAAGGGTGGCAAGAGGATGGAGGAAATGTGAATGAAGGAATACGTGAAGGAATGTGGTGAATGGATAGCAGAGGTTGTGGTTTAGGTGCATGGAATGAAAGAATGTTTTTGGAAGAAGATGAAGTGGAAGTCTTTGGAAGCTTGAATGTCAACTTCACTTTTTTCTCAACATCAGACTCTTTCAAGAGATATTTTGGAATCCATATAGCCGTAGGCTTTTCATTTCTTTTTGATGATCTAGAAAGAATATCTTTAATGATGGATTTTGGAACCCATACTTGTCTTGTAGTTTTTTTCTTAGATATCTCTTTTGACTTTATGCCTCCATTTCATTTAGAGGAGACATGGTGATCTTCTTTTTTTTATGGATTCTTGTATTGCTTCTTTTTTTTATATTGAACATTTAAGTTACTTCCAAAGGACTTGGGACTTGTGGAAGAAGAAGGAGGATATCACTAGTTTAGATGGGTGGGTGGATGAAAAGGATTCAAGGGTATGCATCTATGTTGATCTTGAGGAAAGATGGGAGATGGAGGGATGTAAGGACCCAGGATGGATGATGAGTTAGGGGAGTTAGGAGGGGAAAGTGAAGGGACATAAGGACCCAAGATGGAAGGTAGATGTGAAGCCCTTAGTATTGGTGGAGGAGGTCCAAGGATGGACATGGAAGATACAAAAGGATAATCAATAAGTTCATCATCATCTATGTGACAACCAAGGACATCAACATCTTTAGAGTGAGCATTAGGATTTTCAATAGAATCATGGACATCTTGAATAGGAGCACCTTCTTTGATAGGATTGTTTAGATCTTGCAAAGACTTAGGAAGAGTAGAAAGTGGAAATGAATATGAAGTGGTAGAATAAGAAGATGGAAGACTTTGATCTTGACAAGGATCTTTGCATAGCACAAGTGCATAATTTTTCTCTTGATTTTCAATAGGCTTATCATTGGAAGTAACAACACCATTTTTACCAACCTTAATGGAAGTATCATCTTTGGAAAGCGTAAGTGTAGTAAGGTAATTTTGATTTTCAATAAGCTCAACGGTGTAAGTAGTAGCTTGATCTTGCTTAGGAGAAGGCTTTAGACATGGTGGAATGCATGAAAAAGGGTGTGCAGGATCAAAAGAACCATGGAATGGATAAGAGACATCATGAAAAGGATTGGATGACATGGAGGGTTCTTGATCTTGATCTTTCTTTATATTCTTTTCTTTATCATTTTTAGAGTCCTCTTGACATGGAGCCACTTCTAAGGACAAGGAAGCATGTTGAGATTGTATGGAAGACTTTGGAAGAGATTGTGAAGGACTAGCTGAAGTAGGCATTATAGCGTATAAAGGCTTAAGCTCTTTGGGTTTAGCATCATTGAAATTATTTGCAGCCAAGTGAAGGTTAGCTTGAGTTTCTTTAAGAGGTAGCCCTTGAGGATAACTATAGGGAACCGCATGAAAAGTATTAGGATCTTTATTGGATGAAGGATTTTTGAAAGATTTGAAAGACTCAAAAGCTTTAGGAAATGTATGGGTATTGGAGGAAGTAGGGGATGTAAGGGAACCATCACAAGACAAAGGTTCAACATTAACATGATCTTGCTCGAGAGTGTAATCTTTATTTTCAGCATGAGAGTTCTTAGAGGAGAGATCCTTGTAGTATGCATGTTTATAATAAGCTTGATAAAATTTCTCTTCCTCAATAGAAGTAGATGTATCATCTAGGTATTGTTCACAAAACTCATCAAAGTCTCTTTCAAAATCAGAATCATATGGATCACCATCACGATCTATCCAATGTGACGTCCCATTTCTAGTAAGCATGAACACATGATGAGGAGGACTCCTAGGAACATAGGTGTCATAGGTATCATTATATTGTCCATCATCATAGTCATCATAGTCTCCAAAGATGGATGTGTCACTCTCTGTGGAAGAGGTATCATAAGGATTGTCATGTTGCTCACATTCCATCTGGGGGCATGGTGACATATACAAGTCTTTATCAAATGGAAAAGGACATAGAACTTCCATGGTGAACTCTTTAGGTTCCTTTTCTTTCTCAAGTTTGTTAAGTTTGACTTGCATGGCATGCATCTGTTTCATCATAGTTGTGATCAGAATTTCTTCCTCATGTGTACTAATTCTTTGAGACATGTTAGGAGTTTTAGGACTTTGTGGAATAGATTGATGTAGAGTTTGTTGATTGACTCCTTGAATTGATGGAGGGGGAATGTAACTAGTTTTTAATCAAAAGTTGCCAAGACCGTCATCTTCATAAAGACCAAAATTGTAGATTTGTTCAAGAGTTGGACCCTTGATAGTGGTTATAGGTAATGTATGGGATACTTCTCTAGATTTCTTGTGAGAGGAAGCTCTAGTTTCCACCATTAACCTTGGGTGAAACAAAAGAATATGATGAAGACCATTGAAGAAGGATCTAATTCAAGAAGATCAAATGATGCAACCTTGTCAAGGTTTGATTGATTGAAGCTTTGATTAGATGTAGATGAAGGAGACTATGCTATGGATGTATGGTTAGATTTTCCCAAAAGATAGCGAACACAAGTTCACAACACTTAGTCATTTTGATGATTGATTGAAGATTGATAGTTATGACAAGGTTTTGACACAAGATAATAAAGACTCAAATAGATTAAATAGAAGGCTAAACCAGATTCAAAAGGCCACTTTAGGAAAATGATTGGATTCTTAGTAGTTTGCTCCTCTATTCCTGATATAGTGATTTGTTTGACAGATTCCAGAAATAGGCTGAAAAAGCTAGATATCTAGCAATTCTGACAATTTTCTGACAACTTTTCAAAATTTTCCAAAATGACACTCTGCAAACTCGTACAATAGTGGGTATACTATGAAATGATATTTGAAAAGCTCATACGACAGTTGAAAAAAAATTGCACGACAGTTGCTAGTAGGATTTGACTTTTTGAATTTGACTAGCAAAAAGACTTGTACGACACTGGGTTCTTTACCATACGATAGCTGGACAGTAATGAAATGACATTTGATAAAAACTCATATGACTTTTTGACCTCCTGAGATGACTTTTGACTCCAGAAAGGAATTTCAATTCAAATTTTGCAAATTTAGGGTTTTCAGTTTTGGATTGTTTGCAAATGGTATTGTCCAGATTTGAAGAGTAGACCAGATTTGTTCATTTTTAGTAACCAGATAGATAAGCAAGCACGCAAAATAGCAAGCAAGTGATTTCAAGAACATCTAAAAACAATGAACAAGGGCAAAATCAACCTTGCACATGAACAATCAAGTGACTTTATTCATTCTAATCCTCAAAAGTGCTAAATGTGTATGTTCCAAAAATGTTTTTGCAATAACGCACATATACCCTAGAAAATGAAAATTTGGCCTCACTAGGGTTTTTAGTAATGGTTTGACTCTGAAACTTTTATGATCCAAGAGGGAAAACTCCAATCCAGGCACACCGGGGTTTTGACATAGTCCGAGAACTTAATCTTTAGGATCTGCTAGGGAGATCTGACAGCCCAACAAGAGACCACACCTATGGAGATTTCTTCGAATGGGACATTTATATAGCGGTTGTCACTACCACTGTGAAAATGGCTATTACCACTTGAGGTTCCATCAATGTGGTTAACCCAATTAAGGGAATGTCCACTACGGCTAACCCTCTCTAAAGGTGACTCACAAAATATACCACATGGAGACTAGATCAGATTCAAGGATCTGGGTTTCTATTACTATCCAAAAAGGAAGTAGAGCATAATCCCCTAGCCTCTTCACTTCACCAAAACAAAGTAGACAGATTAATCTGACATGCTAAGACTAAGATTATCTCACAAAGATCTATGACATCAACCCCTTATGATCTATCAACCTCTCTGAAGAGAGAATGCATCAATCAAAAGTTGAAGACACACAGATCTAGTAAAACGTGAGATGCCCTCAGTATCCTCCCTACCTACAAGGGTTCCTTCATTGAGAAGAGTTTCACTGGAAACTCACTCTCTTAAGAGCCATGAATAGTGTTCATAGGGCCTATTTACTATGTGTAACAAAGATGCTGAAAAAAAAATCTATGTTCATTTTTATAACCCAAATGAAAGATCTGATATGAAAGCAGTAAAGGTCACACAAGCTAGACACGCAAGATGTTCATTTTAATCCAAATCAAAATGTTATTATCTAAGAAGGTTACCTGAATTCCTCACAATGTGCTTAGTAGATTCTTACCTATTTTTAGTAATTCTTGCACTTTTTCCAATAAAAAACCAGTGAAAATCAATCAAAAATAGAGAATTTCAATTGTTAGGGTTAGCTATTAGTCAAAATCTAAGAACCAAATCTGACAAACTACCTAAAAAAGTGAAATGACAATTGAACACTAGTATGAAAACTCATACAATAGTGGGTTACCTCCCAGATGACAGTCCAGAAACTCGTACGACTCTGGGCACCAGATCATATGACAGTCGAGATTCCAAATGACACTTTGATCCTACTTATATGATTCACAAACAAATCAACTATCGTACGATAGTGGGTATCCTCCTATACGATAGTCCAAAAACTTGTACGACATTGGGTATCAGATCATATGACAATCAAGCTTTCAAATGATAATGTTTTTGTGATGATACGAGCCTCGATCAAATCAACTGTCGTACGACAATGGATATCTCCTGATACGAGTTTCTGACAAAACTCGTATGACAACTATATGGACAGAAATTAAAAATTGCAGTGTACAGATAGTTTTGATAGAAAAAGTGCTAAAAAACTAAAAATTTCTTTTTTGCAGGCAAAAAAAGAAACAAAAAATAACGTCTTGCAGAGTATACCAGAACCCTTGAAACCCTTAACCTCAAAAGATAGAAAATTGATAAAAATGAAGGGAAACCCATTTCAGGGCCCCATGATGGGTGCCAGAAATGTGTGTGAATTTTGTACCTATTCTGTAGACACAACACTTTAGTAAAACATTAGAGGTCAGCAAAAATGAAAGCTGCAATGAATTGAAAGCTAAACTAACCAGGTGATTTATTGTCTTCTAATAGGTGCGAGTATGAAGTTCTCAGATCGTATCGAGATCAGTGACCTTGACGACACCTAAATGAAGGATTTAAATGCAAAATCTAGATATGAAATGAATGCAATTAATCTATTTTTATTTTATTTTTTCTTATGCAATGATATGATAAAAATTGATATGAATCTAGAATCTAAGATGAAATTGATATGCAATGAATTGATCTAAGATGAATTCTAAATGATATGCAATACTCAAAAACAAAAATGATCTCACAATAGCTTGGATTCGCAAAGATGACTCTTCAGTCTCCAATTCGACAACGTGAGGATGCAAAAATATGAGATGATTTGTGAAGAGTTGATGCCTTAATTTATAGAAATCCAGGGCTTTGGAGGTGCATGAAAAAAGCCATAAATCACTAAAATAACATAGGTTGATTTTTGAGTTATTTGAAAGTAAAGAATAATTTAACTCACAAAAACATGCAAAAGGAGAGTTTAACTCAAAATAGAGTTTAGATTTAATTGATAATTGATAGTTGTCTGCTTTTGTGATTGTGCATGTTTTATTTATGAATTAATTTAATAATAAAGTGATTTATTACCAACTTAATTGATTTTGAAAAATAAAACCATTGATTTATGGATTAATCAATTATTTTTCAAACTTTATTCAAAAAATAATATTATTAAAATTGACAACTTGCTTTAATTAATTATATAAGAATTTAATCAATTAATCATAGGATTTTGGATTTATTGTCAAAATTAAATAATACAATTAGGAATAAATATAATTAACTTCAATTAAATAATTAAGTGGCAGAATTAAATCTAATTAATTAAATATTGAGAATATTCAATTAATCAAACTTTAGGATAAATATGATTTATCATCAAATAATCATTAAATCAAAAATAATTAGGATAATTAGGAATATTACTAGGAATATTCCTCAATGCAGAATTTATGATAATCAATTAAGATTCGATGATGTTCAGATGTGCCTTAGGTTAGGACTTCGATGTTGATTTCGTTCGATGTGTCAAGGTAGGAGGTTAATGAACCTATAGCCCATTTTTGGGGTATTATAGGATCCACCCTAGAAACCATGTATTCGTGGTACCCTATTTTTCACATTAAGCATCCACCCTAGCAATTACTCATGGTCCCGGTACTCTGACAAGTCTATCAGGCTTTAGCATTGTTTATTTTTTATTATCTTTTTAAAACCCCCCTCCCAAGTTCATTTTATGGTTATCACTTGATTAATAAGTCACTCATAGGATCCCTTGGCAACCACTTTGGGTCCTAGAACCTATGGTGAGCCACTCACCTAGGTTACCTAGTTACCCTACCCAAAACATGTCATAAGGGAAAATAAAACACTTCAAGAAACCTATTCCATAGGTTTAGGAAACTCTCATGTGTACTCAGACCCTTAGAATGAGTCCAAACCTTAACCAATTGAAAAATAAGAGTGGGAAAAAAGTATGTAAAACATAAGACACCTTAATTACAAATTTATGATGGCCTCATGTAGTATAATGAACATTCAAAGAGATAAAAAGATGAAATCAAGGATCAAGCCATAAAACTAAGAGATGCAGACCAAAACCAATACCATAAAGTACCCAAACTGAACCCTATGACTCATGATGCCCATATGAGTATTATCATAGGCTAATATGAGTATTTCAATAGGGTAGTATGAGTATTCATGACCAGGCATCTTTACTCTTATGAGATCCTGTTCAAAAACTCCCAGAATCACTTCCAAATTAATTTTATGGCCTAGTTAAAGCATGAAGAGGGTTCAGGGAAGGTTTTCTGAGATAGATCTAGTTGAGGTATCCCAACACCACAACTAGATTCCCCCTCCAACTCATAAAATCCCTTCATTCAATCAAAAAGTAAAACTATGTACACAATATAACAAATCATTGCATAACATTGCATAAAAGTTTGAAAAGGAAAAATACTTGCAAGACTTCCTAATCCTTCCTAAACCTTTGATGCAGGAGTATCTTGAGTCTTGATAAATCTTGCATAAACAAAAATATTTCCTATTTCCTGTACCAGTCTAATGTTTTTTTTTTGTCGCTGATGTTGTTGTTGGTTTCTTGCCTTGTGAAGTTAATGCAATGTAGTGGACCTAATTGTAAGCATTTTCTTAAGATCACATGTCCTAATTCACTTGGATCTAGAAGTTATCACAATTTTCCTTGGGTGTTGATTTTTACTAATTTCACTCATGAAATGTGTGGTATTTTGGCTTGCGCAATTCCGTGTGAGGAAATTGGATCTTGCACGGTTGGGGATCTATTCTTGGATCATGTGTGGACCTAAATGCAACTTCACATCATGTTTTGTTATTTCTTGCTTTAGTTTTGGTTTCTCTTCCTAAGTGGACCTATATGGTAATTAAATGTCTGACTGGCTGACTTGTGGCTTTGCTAGCTATATATTTGGAGCTTAGGTTGTTTAGTAGGGCAGTTCTAGATGGTAGAAGGATAATAGTAGAAGTAGCAGAGAAGATAATATGCGAGCTGAGTCTCTAAATTCATAATTCTCATTGTATAAGGCCGAAACTTGGAAGGATTCATAGCCGGGCATGTTGAAGGATTAATATAATTGTACCAGTGTTGTGCCATGTTTCTTGTCTCATATCCATTGTGTTTTCACTAATTTCATGTGGTTTTAATATTGCTTCCATGTGTAACTCTTCACAAAGCATGTTTGTGGGTTTAAGCAGTCTCAATTAACCCTGATTCTTCCTTCACCTACATTTCCCTTGTGTCAAGTGGTATCAAAGAGAAGTTATTTCTTATGGATTGGATTTTGGAGAACCTTATTAGATTGGTTGTAGGGTGGCAGATCTAAGATCTGACCTATAACTTGCAAAAGGTTACGATCTTGCTGGAACCTGATTGTCAAGATGGTTCGAGGTAGAGGAAATGATAATGCTATCATGGATATGTTGAGGTAGATTGCAACTAGGCTTGAAGTTGTAGAGATAGCCCAAAGAAGAGGTGCACATCTTGAAGATGTTAGTGATGAAGAAGAAGTAGCACCTAATCCTGAACCTAAAGTTGAGCAGGATGAGGAAAGACTTTTGAGAGTTTTTCTAAGGCTAACTGCAGACCTGCAGTTTAAGTTTCTTGCTATGATGGAAGACTTGAGACTGATGTACTTTTGGATTGGATATTTGAGATGGATAATTATTTTGAGTATGAAGGTACTCTTGATAACAAGAAGGTTAAGATAGCAGTCACAAAGTTGAAATGGCATGCATCTCTTTGGTGGGATCATTTGCAAACTGAGAGACAAAAGAGAGGAAAAGAAAACATCAATACATGGATGAAGATTCTTGGAAAGATGAAGAATAAGTTTCTTCCAACTAAATACCAAGTGAGTTTGATGAGAAACATACAAAATTTGAGACAAAAGGACATGAGTGTGAAAGAATATACTGAAGAGTTTTACAAATTGGATATCAGATCTGGACATGTGGATGATTATGTTGAGAAAGTGGCTAGATACCTAAATGGTTTGAGGATATTGATTCAAGATGAGATCAGTTATGTTAAAATAGATAGTTTGGAAGAATGATAAAAATTTTCTTTAAAGGCAAAAGAGAGATTGACAAAGAGACATGAACAAAGACAAAGAGGATGAGGTGGTAGATTTTAGAGAAGTAGAGGTGAATCTTATGGAGGAAGTAGCAGATCTGAGAATGCAGTACAAGATAAAGGATGGAAAGATGAACCTGCTAGTAGAAGAGGTAATTACTCTAGAGGTAGCTATACTGTTACTCTAGGAATAAAAATAGTGAGAAAAGAGAAGAGAAATCTTGGTTTAAAGGTACTTGCTACAAATGTGGTGAAGAAGGACATAGATCTTTTGAATGTACTAACTCTGGAAAGAAGATTGGAAGTAATAGTAGAAACAATATAGCTTGTGAAGAAGTTGAGGAAATGTCTAATGAACCTGAACATGGTGATAAATTGATGCTAAGAAGGATCTTGTGGAATGAAGAAGATGATGATGAACCTATTCTAAGGAAAATTTTGTTTCGAACTAGAAGTAAGATCACTGACAAATGTTGCAAGGTAATCATTGATAGTGGAAGTTCTAATAATTTGGCATCCGAAGAGCTGGTTAACAAATTACAGTTGTAGAGATTGAAACATCCTAAGCCTTACCATATTGCTTGGATCTAGAAGGAGCATAAACTACTTGTAAGTGAACAATGCCTTGTTAAATTCAAAATTGGGAATTATCATGATGAATTATTGTGTGATATTATGCCTATGGATTGTTGTCATATTCTTTTGGGTGGACCTTGGTAGTATGATCGGAAAGCTTTGCATGATGGTAGATTCAATCAATATACTATTTGGATGGATGGAAAGAAATAAGTATTATTTCCTTTAGTAGATAATTTTGATGAAGGTCACTGTACTACATTTAGTGTATGCTTGGTTGATGGTAAAAAGTTTGCAAGAGAAATGAAAGAACATAATGTTTGTTTTGCTTTAATTCCAAGGAAAACTGAGAAACAAGATGAATTAGAACATGCACCTGACGTTAAACCTTTGTTGACTAAATTTCATGACATCATTTATGATAATGTAACTAATGGTTTACCGCCTATGAGAAGTATAAGTCATTGTATGGATTTGATACCTGGAGGTAGTTTACTTAAGAAAGCACCACATAGGTTAACACATCATGAAAAGACAAAGTTGAATAGATAAGTGTAAGAATTTCTTGAAAGAGGTTTGATTAGGGAAAGTTTGAGTCCTTGTGCAGTACCTATTGTGTTAGCACCTAAAAAGAATGGAGAATGGAGAATGTGCACTAATTCTAGAGCTATAAACAAGATAACAATAAAGTACAGATTTCCTTTGCCTAGGATGGATGACATAATGGATAGTTTGAGTGGAGAAAAGTATTTCACAAAGATTGATTTGAAAAGTGGATATCATCAGATTAGGATCAGAGAAGGGGATGAATGGGAAACTCCTTTTAAGACTAATGAAGGCTTGTATGAATGATTGGTTATGCCTTTTGGTTTGACTAATGCACCTAGTACTTTCATGAGGCTGATGAATGAAGTTTTGAAAATATTCTTGGGTAAGTTTTTTATTGTATATCTTGATGACATTTTGATATTCAGTAAGAGTAAGGAAGAACATCTTGAGCATATCAGACAAGTATTGCAGAGATTGAAGGAAGAAAAGTTGCTAATTAATTTGAAGAAATGTTCATTTATGAAAGAGGAGATTGTGTACCTTGGTTTTGTGATTTCAGAAGATAGATTGAAGATGGATCCTAAGAAAGTAAGAGCTATACTTGATTGGCCTACACCAGAGAATGTTGGGGAGGTAAGATCATTTCATGGATTGGAAATTTTTTATAGGAAGTTTATTAGAAATTTTAGTTCTATTTGTAATGCTATGTCTGAAACTATGAGAGGAGATAAAAGGGATTTCAAATGGACACATGGAGCACATAAGAGTTTTGCAACATTGAAACAAAGAATTGCAAAATTGTCTACAATTTCTTTGCCTGATTTTAGTAAAGATTTTCAAGTTGAAAGTGATGCTAGTGGAAGTCCAATTGGAGCTATTTTGAGTCAAGAAGGAAGACCTGTAGCTTTCTTTAGTGAGAAGTTGAATGATGCTAAGAGAAAATATTCATTTTATGACCAGGAATTCTATGCTATTGTTCAATCTTTGAAGAAATGGAGAGATTATTTGATGCCTAAAGATTTTGCGTTGTATACTAACCATAAAGCTTTGCAGTATTTGGGAAGTCAGAATAAATTGAATCAGAGACATATGAAGTGGGTTGAGTTCTTGTAGAATTTTTCCTTTTCATCGAAGCATAAAAGTGGACAGTCAAATAAGGTTGCAGATGCCTTGAGCCGAAGAAGAAGTTTTCTGATAGAAATGAAAGTTGAGGTACTTGGTTTTGATGATTTGAGATGTTTTTATGAGACTAACATTGATTTTCTAGAATGTTGGAAATCTTGTAAGGAACAAATAGTGAATGATAAGTGGACTAATTATTTCATTCAAGAAGACATGTTGTTTAAAGGAGTTTAGTTGTGCACACCTAGAGGATCTATGGGAGATAATATAATAAAGGAGAAACATAGTGGTGGACTTGTTGGACATTCTGGGATTGATAAGATTGAGAAATTGATTTCAGAGAGATACTTTTAGTTGTAGATTTACAGAGATGTACAAAGAATGGTTAGAGGTTGCATAATTTGTGAAGTAGAAAAAGGAACTAGTTAGAATGTGGGATTGTATAAACCTTTGCCTGTACCTGACAGACCTTAGGAAGATGTGAGTATGGACTTTGTTCTTGGATTGCCTACAACTCAGAGAGGTAATGATTCTATTTTGGTAGTGGTTGATAGATTTTCTAAGATGGAACATTTCATACCTTGTAAGAAGACATCTGATGCATTACATGTAGCTGAATTATTCTTCAAGGAAGTGGTAAGATTGCATGAGTTTCCTAAATCTATTGTTTTAGACGGAGATACTAAGTTTACTGGTTATTTTTGGAGAACACTTTGGAAGAACATGAATAATGAATTGAAATTTAGTTCTACATTTCACCCTCAAACAAATGGACAGACTGAAGTTGTGAAAAGAAGTTTGGGAAACTTGTTGAGATGTTTAGTTAGAGATAAGCTTTCTAATTGGGATTTAGTTTTGGCACAAGAAGATTTTTCATATAATAATTTTGTGAATAGAAGTACTAATAAGACACCATTTGACATTGTTACTGGATTTCATCCTAAAGGCACCATAGAGTTGAGATATTTACCTACTGAGACCAAAAGAAGTGCTGAAGCTAAGGATTTTACAACATACATGAGAACTTTTCATGATGAAGTTAAAAAGAGTTTGGAGCATAGTAATCTGAAATATAAACAAAGAGAAGATAAGAGAAGGAGACATAAATCTTTTGAAGTTGGAGATGAGATTATGATTCACTTGAAGAAGAATAGATTTCCAGTTGGTACCTACAACAAGCTAAAAATGAAGAAATTTGGACCTTGTAAGATTCTGAAGAAGTTTGATAATGGAAATGCTTATGAAGTGGAATTATTAGAGGACATGGATATATCACCTATATTCAATATTTTTGATATCTTTGAGTACTTTGAACCAAATGATGATACTAAAGATGATTTGGATTATCCTAAGAAGGATAGAGACATCATTGAGAAGATCTTGAATAGTAGAGTAAGCAAGAGTACAAGAGGAAAAGATTACATGGAATATCTAGTTCAGTGGAAAGACAAGCCAATTGAAGATAGTTCATGGATTACACAAGTTGAGTTGGATCTTAATGATTCGGGTTAGAATTTGAGCAGTTTCTAATGTGGACATCAGTTCTTTTGTTACCCTAGGTGTCTGATGCAGGAGCATCTTGGGTCTTGAGCAATCTTGCATCACCAAAAATATTTCTTGTTTCCTGTACCAATCTGATGTTTGTTTTGTCTCTGATGTTTCTGTTGCTTTCTTTCCTTGCAAAGTTAATGTAGTGTAGTGGACCTAATTGTGAGTATTTTTCTAAGATCGCACATCCTAATTCACTTGGATCTGGAAGTTATCACAATTTTCCTCGGGCATCAATTTTTGCCAGTTTCACTCATGAAATGTGTGGTATTTTGGCTTACATGGATCTGTGTGGAAAAATTGGATCTTGCATGGTTGGGGATCTATTCTTGGATCATGTGCAGACCTAAATGCAACTTTGCATCATGTTTTATTATTTCTTGCTTTATTTTTGGTTTCTCTTCCTAAGTGGACCTATATTGTAATTAAATGTCTAACTAGCCAACTTGTGGCTTTGCTGGCTATATATTTGGAGCTTAAGTTGTTTAGTAGAGTAGTTCTAGATGGTAGAAGGATAATAGTAGAAGTAGCAGAGAAGATAATATGTGAGCTGAGTCTCTGAATTCATAATTCTCATTGTATAAGGCTAAAACTTGGAAGGCCTCACAGTCGGGCATGTTGAAGGATTAATATAATTGTACTAGTTTTGTGGCCTATTTCTTGTCTCATATCCATTGTGTTTTCACTAATTTCATGTGGTTTTTATATTGCTTCTATGTGTAACTCTTTGCAAGGCATGTTTGTGGGTTTAAGCAGTCTCAATTAACCCTAATTCTTCCTTCACCTACCTTTCCCTTTCATCAACCTTCCTAAACCATGAATAAACAAAGGAATGAACTCCCTTAGATCCATAATTCCAACAATAAGCCTCCCAAGTAGGAATTTAAAAGATTAATTCTACCAACTATCCACCATTCTTCTAGATTATCCCGAACACATTTCTAACATCCATTTCCTAATCAATCATCTTAATTAAGAGATAAAGTACAAAAAAATGAATATAATACATTTAAAATATATATACACATACATTTTTCATACATTAAGGTTTATTCCTAGTTCCAGATCCTACCTAGAGTCATGCGGAGAAAACCTTTTATGTTGAGCAATCCTCAGCTCTCCACTATCTCGTATGAATCAGCACCTTCTTTTCAAGCTTCAGGATGATGGTTTTCCTCACTAGAAACGCACCCAACTCTTGAGACAAAAATATTCCTTCCTCATAGAGATTCTCATAACTCCAAACTATATCCTTTATTCTAAAATTTCTTCTTTGAATCCAATCTATTAATTTTTCCTTCCTAAAACCCCCAATCAATTTTTCCTCTCTCAATGAGTTCAACATCCCATCCCTCTCAGATCAAACCCCTCTATCAAGGTCCTAAAATATCATGGAAACATAATAATATATGAAGGAACATACCTATTAAAGATTTATCATTTGCCAAACTAGAATGTGAAGTTATTGTAGTTGGAATAGAATTGGGTTATGCAAAAACCTCAAGAAAGATCATACTCTTATAAAAAAAACCATATAAGTCCCTATAACACTTCCTAGCTTCCAACATGCATGTCAAGGACATATTAGGGTTGGAGAGGCATTACAATTCCCTCTTTGTCATGTCTCCACAATTAATTAATTTATATTCGTTAATTGGATAAATTGCATCATTCATGGAATTTCATAATTCCCAATTTATAATTACCATTTTAGTATGAATTAATGAGTTTTAAAATTCAAAAATTCCTCCCTCTAATTGTTCTTCCATCTCCTATAATCATGATTCATGATTTCTTACGTGTGCCTATTATTTGTAGGGCTATAGGTCTCAATCGTGCTTGTGCAACCACGATGCCTTGTATGATTAACATAAGACACTTTTGCACGGATGTGATGACTAAGGACTTTGTTCTAGTGGACAAATAAAATCTTCTATTCACTTATGCAAGGGGTCACCCATGCATGTGAAGAAATCCAAAACTTTCATGGCTCTTGGTAGAGACAATGGTCCCTTGGGAAGTGATGACCCTTGGGATTCAAAGCTTGGTATTCCTAAGAAGTGAGTGTATTATAAAGAGGATCCCATGCAACCAAGATTCTAAGATATCCACCCTGAGTAGGTGTGGTTAAACTTGTTCAAGTGTAAATTCAATGAATATTTTCCTTGCCATCCTAGGTTGTGGTGTGATTATTTTCTCTTTTTTTACAACAACCATTCTATCTAATTTTTCTTGCATGAGAGTTAAAATTTCAAACATTTTAAAAACCTTCTAACATTCTCAAAACACTTGGAAAAAATTCAAAACCTTGTCAGAAACATTTCAAAACCTTGTCATAAACTTCTCCAAACATGAAATTTCAAAGCATTTTTCCTTGGAGCCTTGTTGCAATCCTACGATAGTCTTTTGCATGACCAGACCTTATTTTACATCCTCGTATCATAGTCCTTTTACAACCTTTCCATACATTGTATTAACTCCACTCATTTTGCATTTACAATTTTCAAACCTTGGCATTAGTCCTCATTATAAGTCATCATTATAGTCCCTTTTGCATAAGTCCTCATTTTTCAATTAGGTCCTTTTAAAAACTTTGGAAAATCCCATAAAAATCCAAATCTCAATCTTTCCTTGTATTATTTAGAATAGGATCTTGACTTGGTCCATTTGTCCCTTTATCCCATTTTTCCATCCATCATTTGGTTAAATTCCATCTTTGTCATGGTGGATTTGACTTAGTCCCTTTTATCCAATTACCCTTTGTCCATTTGATCCCTTTTAAGTCAAGATCTTTATTCAATTTCCTAAGGTTATACTCTTAGTTTTGCATTTTCAAAATATTTTTCATAGTCCAAAATCCAAAAAAAATAGTTGCATTAGCCTTAGCTTTCATCTTTTCATAATCATATCCTAAGTTAATCTTTTCACATCCTAGATTGCATATCATTCCAAAATCAAAGAAAATTCAAAAATAACTTGCACTTTGCATATATCATTCCTCATCCTTAGTTGAAATTTTCATTTAGTCCTCATGTCGATTGTAAAAAGGTATCAAGTTTCCAAAATGAAACAAGGTTCCTATCAACTCATGTACACTTCAAGCGAGGAACCCCATTTTGATGAGGAACCCCATTTTTATCCTAGACAAAGAAAACATTTGCAAACACAAGGTTATGATACAAGACCCATATTCTATTCAAGACAAGATAATACAAGCATCATGAACCTATCAAAATAAGAGACCCAAGCACATTATGACCCAAGACCTATGGAATCATCACAAACACTTCCTAATGTAAGAAAAATAGAAGATTCTAATCCAAACTTGGCATACCCTTCAAACTTTCAACCAGAGTGTGGCATAATTTAATTGGGACCACCACCTAATTATGAACCAATCTTCATTCCAATATGATCAAATGTCCTTCAAAAAATTTCACAACCTCTTGTGCCAGTCACACAAACAAGTCAATCAATACCAAGTTTTTCTCAAATAAACACATGCTCAAACATGTCAAATTTTAGACGTCAACCAAGAATGATCAATGAGAAAAATTTTATGGAACATGTTCAACCCAAAAAATCTATACAACCTTTAAATATTGATGTGGTATCACCAACAAGATCAACCAAGAAGAGAAAGTTCAAATAAAAAACTTTGAAGATTTTATTTCAAAAATTAGATTGTATATATGAAGAGGATGAAGAAAATAATTCACCCATATCTATAAATGGCTCATCCTAAAAAAATCACATGGATGACACACATATTTACTTTGAAGAAATTGACCTTCAAGAAACATCCATGTTTCACTCCACTCCTTCATCCCCGAAAGATTCACAAGATCAAATTCCTCCATCTCCATCAAGTCACACTTCCAATGATGAAACTTTCCAAGGACTATCTATAGAAGAATTTTAAGCCCCCATTCATGATGAAAATACCTTTCACCCTTACCAAATCCTAGAACCAATGCCTCCATTTTCAAGAAATCCTACTCAAGAGAGTCCCATTGAAGATCACGATCCCAACATAATCCCAACAATGACCAATCCTCTCAAATTTTTGACCAAGATCCCATTTCCTTGGAGCCTCATGATGATCCCATTATCACTAACTCTCCTATCCAAGATGATGTCACTCCCTATCAAGATAAAATTTTACTTCCAAGTCCCATTGACCTTTCACTTCCTAAGTAAGACCATGACCTCTCTTCCATCCTTACCAATGATCCCATTCTAACTCAAGATCAAAGTATCCCTTCACCTCTTGTAATGCCCCACTAGGGAACCCAGGAGAACTTAACCTGAACATGAAACTAATTTTGTAGAATAATTTTTTTGAAAGTGTTAACAAACAACAACAACAAAGTTTCACAATGCAGAAGCAATACAATGTAATATACAAATCACATAGATTACAACACTCAAGGATTACTTGACGAAGATTACTTAAGCATTAATTAATTAATTTAGATTATAAATAATTATAGTTCTCATATAAACAAATGAACAATAAAATCAACATCACATAAAAGATAACATAAATACAACTAGTACCATAAGGTATCCATAATAACCTACATCCACTGCACATGTTGTAGGGTATGTAATACAATAACTAAAATGAAGTACAACATGATTGTTAATATGATTTAGAACAACAGAGAGGGGGGGGCCTGAATCAGTTGTTCTCAGGTCCTGATGTATAAGACAAACTTAAAAACTTTTCCTTAAATTAGATCCAATAACCAAAACAAACTCGATCATCACTGATTCAATAATAGAAACATATAACATGTAGTCCACTACCCAACTGTAACTTAACTTGTAAAACACAAAAATGTTCAAACCAAAATATTCACACAAGTATTAACACCAGGATTCATAGTGGAAACCCAATGTGGGAAAAACCACTTTGTAACATGCTACTATTATTTTCACTCTTCTGAAGTGAGCTCGGTTAAAAGCCAACCCTGTCAAAGGTTACAATACACACTATCAGGTGTGACTTGGTTAAAAGATTTCAATCACCCTGTTAAAAGTGAGCCTTGTTATAGGACTTACATACACTCCATTAGAATGCAACCTTGTTCAAAGGATTTAACGTATGACTGTTAGGTCAACCTATGTTAAAAGGATTTTGACTGTTACAATGGTTAGAAAGTAGTAGCAATATTTATCTAAAAAACATAGAACTCACTTTGCAAATATCAGATCTGATTCCATACACTAATGCTAGTTTACAGACTTTGAAAATTTTCCATCTCCATCTCTGATCTGCTCGAAACTTTTCTTCAAGCAACCACCACAATTCTCCTTCAGCCTTTTCTGCTTAGACAGTCAATAAAACTTTATTGATCTTCCAGCATTATCTTCTTCACCCATGCACACGCATATCTAATGCTCAGGTTCCCTTAATACTTTCCTCAATTAGGTTAACTCATCTTATGCCGCTCAATCTCATTCATAGATCTTAGGGTTAGGTTAGATTCATTGAATCTACCCGCTTCATGTTCTTCGGCT
Source organism: Chamaecyparis obtusa (assembly GCA_027943335.1). NCBI lineage: Eukaryota > Viridiplantae > Streptophyta > Pinopsida > Cupressales > Cupressaceae > Chamaecyparis > Chamaecyparis obtusa. The sequence continues at coordinate 123,692 of BSBK01002623.1, forward strand.
TCATTTCTAGAATCATCTCAAATCTCTTAAAGATTTATAATAAAACATTTTACAATGCATTTAATGCTTTCAAACAATCAATAAATAAAGTCAACACATTTTACATAATCCAAGAATTCAACAATATCGGCTCCAAAACTAAATTATCTTCAAATATAAAAATGTTGATGCTTAGTCAATACTATGATCAACTACTCGGTCTTCATGTAGAAAGCTCGGTCATTGTTAAAAATGTTTCATCGGCTTACACTGTCTTCCTCGACAATTAACTGTTGTTCAGTCAACACTAGAATTTTTCTTGGCATACACTGACTCGTTTGACACTAACATTACTTAGCTTAAACATTATTTCTCCATTTTTGCTCAATCAAGCCTACCAGTTTAGTCTTCAGTCTTACTAGTATAAACAATACATTGTCTTATCATTGTACAACATAGTCAAGTACACTTTGTAATATCAAGATAACTCAACCTTTCCCTAGGTGCTATTGTTACCAACCTTATCTATCCCCTTAGCAACACTCAAATAGATATAGTACTTTCCTAAGTAGCAACAGTCTTACCAATTAAGGTTTGACATCAATGATAATACAACAATTGTTTCAATTGTAGTTTCCAACAATGATATCTCTAAATAACTGATACAAGGCCACATAGAATGAGAAGAATAAAAAAACATCTCCACCAATGAAGAATAAGAAGAATCAACTGCTACAGGGATCATCCAACACCGGTATATGAATGTCAAAATCTCAAATTGGAAAAGAATCACAACCACCCAACCTCATGGAATCTAAATGGTCCATTCCCACCATGATGAGGAGATAACAACATATCTCACTCAGATAAAAAACATCAACAAAACAAGCTAAGGAAGAGATCCTGAAAGCTCTCTAACACCAGGTGTCCAAAAGATACCAAGGTAAGACTCACTAATCTAGAGGCAACCAACACATGTAGGATAACTAGATTGTGCATAGGAAGGTGTCATCATGTACGTCTAACCCTTAATTTTTATCTTGGTAGTCTCTCTAAGACCCCAGCACTCAAGTGACCATACACGGTACCAATGACTTCTCATATAGACAAATCCATTAACCATGTCAAACACACACCTCTCAAGGTAGAAAGCATCATCTCATCCTCTATCTTAGTCTATACTAGCACTCAAGAATGGGTGAGGAACCACATCTTATTAAGGTTATTTTAATACCCCCCAATGATATATTAGGTTTTCACTTGATTAACATTACTTACAATAAGTGATCTTGGCAGCCACATCTGGTCCCTGACGCTTATTGCAAGGCAC
>BSBK01002624.1:0-17500 GCA_027943335.1 Chamaecyparis obtusa
CTCATATCCTAGAGAACACAAGTGATCACAATATAGCTCCATACCTCAAGCCATTATAGCTTGAGGATAAAGAATTGTTAAAATGGAAAATAAATTTGAGCTAGGAACAAATTAACCCAATTGAGTAAGGAAAAAGGAAGATTATCATGAATCAAGCTAATCCTTAGAGCATACACCAAAATGAAACAAAAAAGGAGACAAGAAGTTTTTGAAGGGGGAAAAGCATAAAAAAAAACCCCGTGAATTATGAATGGGCAAAATAGCCAGAGAGAGAGAGAGAGAGAGAGAGAGAGAGCTTTAGCTCATACAAATTGAAGAATGAAAGAGAGAATAGAGAAGAAGTGTTGTATGTGTGTGGAGAAATATCTCTATAAGTAGAGATGAGTGAAGGAGTTCAAAAATGTAACTCCCATGAGAATGAATGCCACCATTCATAAGTGTGTGAGGCGCGAGTGTGAGATTCCTCATAAGGAGGAATAAACTAAATTACAAAATAAGTATTTGTCCTTACATATTCCACTAGAAGATGAAATAGAATGTAGTGGAAAGAAGAAAAAAAAGAAGTATATTAGGATACCCTTGGCTTATATCCTAATATATTACAACAAGAAAAGAATAATAGTCTAACCTTGGTTTATAAATACACCAAGGAAAGATTACAAATTCTAACACCCCCCTTTAATCTTTATTTGGGGTAATTACAAAAAATTTGCAACTGGATTGTCCTTCTTGTAGTAGAGGAGGAAGCTGAATTTTCTTCACTTTGTGTTGATATAAGGTGATGGTGCAGTGATAAGTGCTTGGATCTTGAAGTAGGATTCCTTTGATTTTGTAATGCACAGGTTTAGGGTTTTTGTGAATATAGGCCCAAATCTGTAGGTAAACTATGAAATTCTTCATTGTTTATCCAAGAAGGATCACCTGAATCTTAAAAAAAACAAGGACAATCAGGGGATCTCCCATGATTGGGATTTCCTTCTAAAAATAAATTAGTAAAATCTGAATGAGAATCATTAAATGTTAATTCATCATAAAGAGGTGTTGTAAACCAAATAGATTTAAATGTATAAGCACAATCACCATCAATATTATCAAGAAGTTTAGAGTTTAGAGAAGGAGGTTGGTCCTCCATAAGAGTCAGTTGAGTGTCATGAAATTTATGATCTACTTTGGAGCATATAGGAACATAATCAATACTTGAGCCTGCAAAAAGGTAAGAACCACTAGTAGAGAGCCCATCATTGGGATCACCTAATGTTTAATCAGTAACACTGTTAAAAAATCATATTGTGAATCATGGTTCATAGAATTATAAAAGCAATCTTTAGGTTCATAAAATAAATCTGAGACGTATTCATCATCATGAGTCATAGAATCAGAAATGCAATCTCTAGTTGCATAAAAACAAATCTGTAACATAATCATCAATATATGAAATATCAGGAAGAGAGCTAGTATAAGTTTCATCATTATTATCATTAACCTCCATAATAATCATAGGATTGGTACCTTCATCATAAATTTCATCTTGATTAATAACCATATTTGTAATAGGATAATCAAAAGAAGGTAAAGTAACATTAAGAAAGTTAGAGATAATTTCATCTTCTTGGTTAAGCATATCATGAATAAGAGGGTAAAATAGATTATTACCAACTTCATTAGCACTAAACAGGTTATTATGCTCATAATTATCCTTTTGAAGAGTAGCAATATTATCATTAATGTGAGGAGTAGAACCAGAGATGTTGTTATCTTGCAAAATAGGAGCATAAAGCACATCATTTGGAATAGAAACATTACCACTTCCTTGAACTAGACAGCAATAAGTATCAGCTAAAAAAGTAGGAATAGGATTATTATTCAAATTAGAAACATCATAAAGGTTATCATTGGGAACAGTTGTTGTGAAGGTTTGAAATTTGGTTTCTAAGGCATACCAAGCCCGACGAGCTATAGTGCAGTTTGAGAGAAGATGATATAAATCTGGATGAAGTGAGAGGCCAATTAGGCCAAATGCTTCATCATCTTTCGACTGTGAGGAATCCTGGTCAGCCTGAGGAGCGGTGAAAGTCAGTTTCTCATTAGGAGAAAACACAACATCAAATAGGTTTTCATTTTTTAAAATAGCGATCATGTGAGTCCGCCAAACAGAATAATTTGAAAAGAGTGAGTTTAAACAGAGACATGACGACAATAATAGGGACAGAAAAAAAAATCCCCCTTATTTGAAAGGAGTAGAAATTAAATTAGAAAAAAAGCTTTAAAAAAACACCTTTATTATCTAAAAAAAATGAATTTAAATTAGTAATAATAAATATTTTTAAAAGTTTAAAATAAACACCACTATTGAATATGAAAAAAAGGTTTTAATAGGAAACAATTAAAAAATCTAAATAAACATTTTTAATATATATTAAGATTTAGCATTTTTCTTTTTAAAAAAAAACTTATAATAAATTATAAATGAAATATTAAAATTCTATCTTTCAAGAACAATTTTTAAAAAAAACTTTAAGAAATCACATAAATATCCTTTCCTTAAAACTATAAAACCACGTGCATTAAGAGGAATATTTTTTTTTCTTCTTAAAAAGAATATTCATGATTTAAAAAAGTATTTAAACCCTTTTTAAAAAAAGTTTTAAAAAAATCGTAACTTTCAAACCTAATATGTAAGAACCAAAACTAATAATGTAAGAATGTTAAAAACTTATTTATAACAATGAAACGCTATACGTTATACACTGTAAGTTATACGTTTAATGGAATGATTATAACGAATGTAATGATATAATAAATGAAAGATTATATTATAATGATAACGTATATGCAATGATGTCAAAGTTTAATATCAGATTTGAACGTTATGCAATGATGTCAAAGTTTAATATCAGATTTGAACGTTATGCAATGATAGTGCTGCAAGAAATAACGTGGGTAGTTTGACAGACAAATATCTTCAACAAAATTAAAAGTACTACTCTGGCATTCATATAGAGGGTAGCTTATTATAAAAGATTGGAAGGATAGCTGGAATAGGCATGCCAGAAGAAACAACAGACTAAGAAAAGCAAATTGATAGTATAAATTCAAATTTCCTACAAATTGGAAACGTTAGCAAATATTAAAAAAGGTAAATCTAATGTTAGAAGAATGATAATATACAATTGGTTATGCAACGAAATTATGCAGACCCAAATTATTAAATGCGATAAAACCCGCATGCATGCAATGAAAGTGCACTAAATTAGCTAATGAAAAATACCATGTTAAAATGGAAAATACCTGTAGCCATATAAATCAATCAAAAACCTACAAAAAAGAAAAATAATAACATATTAATGTACCTATTGTTTATCTCTATAACCTTTATATTTTCAACATAATCACAACACATATGATTGTGAGATTTTTTAATCATCTACTTAACTAACATGATAATTTTATCCCACAAGCCATAAGTATCCAAAATAGAAGTAAACAATTCTTAATAGTAGAAACCATAAACATTCCAAGAGCTAACCTCCTACATATCATATATGAAATTCCTATCTCCTTATCTAGTGGTATCTTTAGAATCACACTTTTTAGATATAATCTTCCAATTATTTAAGAGATTATTTGGGGTTCATGTTCGAGTCTTTATTCTCCTCATTCTCCTCATCCTCATCCTCTATTTTGTTTCCTTTCTCTTTCCTCTTCCTCTTATCCTTCCTCACAATTATGCTCTAACCACAAACCATAACAAACATATCTTTCTTCATTATAAAATTGAATTTATCCTACAAAGGGTATAAATAGTTTGATCAAATAGATTTTTGGTATGCTCTAAGAAAGCACCATTATCTTTTAGGGTTGTCACTCTTCTTTGTAAATCTTGATTTTTTATTTGAAGTTCACATGAGTATTTTTTCTTTAGAAGCATCTAGTGATAGGGGAACCTCATCACCAACATCATTCCTAATAGGTATAGGGTATAAATAGGCTCTATGCATTATCATTTATAATCTTCATCATCAAACTTATCAGAGGACTAGACACCTCCTCTATCTCATATTAAAAATTCATCTAAGGATGATTTCCTCAAAAATTTCCTTTCCTTTTAATTCCATATTTAAAACCTAGCCAACCTTTTATCTCCATAGCTAAAATCCTACGTGGTAACCCCTTGAGCCTCTGTTTCCTCTTTATGCTCTTCATTGTCTTTGATTTTAACTAGAAAAGGCATAGTTTTGGTGTTCTTCCAAGTTTTCCTCATCTTAGCCAGGTTCCATTTACTCGTAAGTCCTTTACACTTTTATAGGGTAATATCCAAGAGCTTATCCTCAAGGTGTTTTTAGAGATGGGGATTAGTGTCTTTTCCTTTCTTCTTAGGGCTAGAGTTTTATGGTGTAATATTTTTTTTCAATCAGTTCAATAAAAATAGAACTGTGAGGGAGCTCACCAATTGTACGTGAGCTTCAACCTAAAGGTAGGAGATAAATCGACTCCTAAAAGGTTGTTACAAAAATTTCTCATATCAATTTTTAACAAAATGCCTCCAGGTAATGCATTGGTCGCGTCAGATGGATTTTGTACTCCCATAGTTATATTGGTTGAAGTGGGTTTCTTGGATTAATGTAAGTGTATCTCCACCATATAATGTGGGGTCAACACCTATGTTTGATCAGTGAAAATACAATTAGTGGAGAAATTCATGATAAAGCGTAAGGGATAAAGAAGATTTTACCAAAGTATGAATAAGTGAACATAATAAAATGTAAAGGTGATTCCCCGGGGATGGTAAAGACAGTTTACTAAAAGAGAAATAATTTAATTATGGAAATCAGAGTATACATGTGCAAAGGGAGGTCAATTAATCAAGAATAGACATAGTTTCAATGAAAATATTTTATGCAATAAATTGTAGTCGGGTGAAGCTACAAATGAGTGGGACATAAGTGAATTTATTTTGTGAAAATCAGATCAATTTTTATCTAAAATGGTAATCATTTAATGAAAAGGGTACATTATAGAAAATTATATTTATTTAAGCTACAAGTGTGAAATTATTTTTATAGAAGATGTTGAATGACTGAGAATTAAAAGTAATCTGTTTTTAATTCAGTGGTGAAATTTTTTTATAGATTAAGGCAACTGGATGAACCTACAATTGACAAATAGATGAGATATAGTGTTATCAGTACAAGAAAAAATAAAATAGAAGAATTATTATTAATGTTTCAATCATAGTTAAATTGTTTTTGTTAGGATTGATAAACACTGAGAGGAAGGGGATTAGTTAGTGTTTATAACTTTTTAAATATACTTAACTAATTTCACAACCATAAAACAATAGAAATCAAAATTAAACTACTACAAAAAAGGTAAACATCCATAAAATCATGACACCATGAGTTTTCACTTCTCAAATACAAAAGGAGTGGGCTACAACCTAGATGATTAGAACATAATGGCTACTACCGCAAGATGGATTACAATCCAAAATCTAAACTAAATGATAGCATCACCTATGCTAGAAAAGTTTCATGCAATTGATATATAAATAATCTAACCTTAAATCCTATCTCTTCCCACATTTATCAAGTCAACAATACATCATAAAGTTCACTCTATCCCTCACTCTCCAAATAAATAAATTTTTTTATCTCATATACCCGATCTGAGAAATAAAACTTGAGGAAGTTAGCTCAAACAAAAAAATAGATAATGTGTAGAACAATGTATATTTTTACTAATTAAATCTCCATGATAAGCTTGATAAAAAAATATATGAGATACTATATTGTCATCTCTACAAAATTTAATTATCAAAATGATCAGATCATTGATATGTTAGGATCATTGATCGATTCAATAGGTCTTTGTCACTACAACAAGTAGTTCTATGTCAGTTCCTGATACTCGTATCTTCATAACTCCATACAAGTATAAAATTAAAACATGCAATCATAATCCAGTATATGCAAAATGACCTCTATAATAGTTTCATAGGTGTGCAATGCAAAATACTTTAACATCCTCCTATAACGATCCATAAACTGACATAGTATACAATCTTGCTCATCCATACTTAGTTGATTTCATCATACAAACTTTAGGTATCTCCAAAATTTAACAAGTGGTCAGGAGAGGAATATGTATTTTACATTAATGAAAATAGACAAATCTTCTAGAAGTGTCTTTTTCCAACAATCTGCCCCTTTGGCATTGATGGAAACACTTAGTGAAAAATGACTAAGTGTCCAAAAAAAAGCCAAAATTTGAAAAGATAAAAAAAAATAGTACTCCTCCTGATCTCACTAGCTCATTTTTCACCCAAAAATCTCCCCTTTGACATCAATAGAAGATGTTGGGATCTAAAGCAAAATTTGACTACCAAAATCCAATAATATCTAGATATGTACAAAGGTATGCCAAATATACTTACAACATCTTGGAAATATTAAAAAGGATGCTCCTAAGAGCTGAAAAATACATGTATCATGTCTTCCTCAAACTTTAAGAAATCTAAATATTTCCACATATTTTATATGCTAATTTCTAAGCCTCTATCAACTTTGGTGGACTAGGGTGAACTCATATGCTTTTTCTTCCTCCTCCAAGCCTCTCTGCATAATATCCAACTTAGGCACAACACAGTTCCTTAAGCTCATTGACTCTTCCCTTCATCCTTATCTTCTCCACTTAAAGATCTTTTATCTTGTCATTTATATTCACAATCTCTACAACATGATCTTATGTAATCTCCTTCATAGGATCAAATTTATTTGACATCCTTTCCAATTCATCTTCACTCTTATTAATTATCTTATCAATGTATGCAACATAAATAGAATAATCAACCTATAGATGTGTTAGTAAATGAATTTGTCTCTTTTTCAATTTTGTTTTTATACTATATAACCCACCAAGAAACACTAACTCTTTACTAATAGTTGGATTAAACATGAAATATTTAATCCTCTGAATTATAGTATAGCTCCGAGTAAAATTTGCAATGAATTTTTATGAAATAGAATAATGCATTTCTGCAATCATCAAAGTTTTGACCAGAAAGTTGATAAGGCATAAATAGTAACTTTCATCAATATGACATAATTACTGGAAATCAAAAGAAACTAAATAATCTGAAGCTCACAGACTTCAATTAACATACACTACACCAATCTAAAAGGTATAACTTCTGCTAGAATTCAAAGAAAATAAAATACATCCAATCAAGAAATTATACTCAATGTAAGATATCCCAACAGAGATCCACTCACAAGAATAAACCAATAGATTTATATCGGCAAGTTTTTTCCATTCATTGATTCAAAAACCTTAATCAAAAGTCTTCATACAAAAACCACTAAACTTAAACTATTCTGATTACTAAGAAAATAAACTACTAACATCCCTTCTAAAAATTTTACCCTGACTTTATATAGCCATCGGTTACATTTTATCAAAATTAATAATGTTCTTTTGAAACTCCCAGAGTTTCAGCTCGGAACTACTTAAGACAACCGAATATACTAAAAATAGCATAAATTGAAAAACTAAAAACAATGACCTTGGATCAGAGCGACATGATCACTAGTCATGGCTAAGCTAGACACTTTCAATTTAGCTTTGAGAAGACCTAGATACACTAGCCTGCTTCCACTCCTCGTGGGCAAGTGATGCGCTGATGACCATGGCATGATATGGTAGGCTGATGAGAGTAATCCTCTGCCTGAGAACCTTTTTATCTTTACATATCTGACTCCACCTCAGTCTATGAAACTCTAGGTGATCCATGCAAATGACCAACATAGCTTTGGTATTGGCTACAAAAGTGAGATCTTCAGTTGTGAGCTCCTTGCTATCTCTAATTGCTTCTATTCCCGCTTCGAACTCTTGAGTCATTTTCTCTACCTTCTTAATATCTGATGCAGGAGCATCCTGGGTGTAAGAGAATCTTGCATCACCCAAAAAAAAAAAAAAAAATTCTATTTTTATATTCAATAAGGGCTATTTTGTGCAGAGCTGCTATTTATGGAAAGTTACTATTTTTGGTAATTTTTGTATGTGCTCAGAATGATCTGATTTTTTTCTTGGAGGTTCATTTTGGTCATATAAGTCTGCAATTAAAGTTTCATTGCCAGATCAAGTGTACATTGGAAGATATTGAAGATTTTTGGTATTGGCAGCAGGGTACAGAAACTTTGAACTCAATTTTGAAAGCTTTAGAGGCCCTGGATGAGGTCAAAAGTTTGGGTGATGGGTGCTTGCGTTGGTCAAGCATGTAGAGCGCTTCGTGGCATTTCCGAAATGGGGTTATAATAGCCGATCGGGTCAACTGGTGATGACTTATGGTCTTCAGAAGTTGGGCCACCCGAAATGGCAGAAAATGATTTTCTTCAAAATTTCTGTTCGGGTTTCAAAGGTTATCTTGAGCCGACCATGATGTAATAAAATGTAAAATAAAATAATTCTAAGTTTGGTCGGCCTTATTGGCTAAAATTCTGGAACCTTCCCAGGCGGTGGAAAATTGCCTATATAAGGAAGGCTGTATTATTGTCTTAGGCAGTTCAGAATAGTTCTGGGTAGTAGATCTGGGTATTGATTCGAGGCTTTGTCCTACAAAATATTGTAAGGTAATGCCCATGTGGCTTTGCATATTGTAATTCTGGAAGTTTGTAATTCCACATTTGTGGAGATAATAAGAAGCCAATTTTCTGTTCTTGCATATTATTGTTGTTGTTTCTCTATTTCTGTTATGTGTTTGTGGTATTAAGGGGAGCACCCTTCATCAAGTGGTATCAGAGCAGGAGTTCTTGAGTGTGTAAACAGATCACCGACTGTGAGGCAGTTTGCACCAGGACCGTGGCTGGGGTTTCAGCGCGCATCACGAAAATACCTCCACGAAGAGAACATGGCGGAAGAGCTGGTGCTGTGAAACCTGAGGTTAGAGAGCTGCAGAGACAAGTGCGAGCATTGCAAGAAGAGATTCACAAAGGAATGAATCTTAATGTCAGAGACGAGAGCGAGGATGAAGCTGAAGAAGAATATCAAGAAGGAGAAGTTAAAATTGTGAACCAAGAGGAAGAAAGACTTTTTCGGGCCATTTCTAAGATTGGGAAAAGACCTAAGATTGAGGTTCCTACATTTTCTGGAAATCTTAACCCAGAAGAATTGATCGACTGGATCAACGAATGTGAAGAATATTTTGAGTATGAAGATGTTGAGGATCCTGATAGGGTCAAATTTGCGAAGGCCAGACTAAAAGGTCATGCGAAGATATGGTGGCAAGAGATTCAGTTGGAGCGAAATAGAAGGGGAAAGGAGAAAATCATGAGATGGGATCGGATGGTGGATAAATTGAAGCAACAGTTCATTCCTGTTGATTATGAGCTTGACCTACTGAAGAAAATGCAGAGTTTGAAGCAAGAAGGAAGATCTGTTCAGGAGTATATGGAGGAGTTCTATCGACTTCTCATTAGAACAGGCCATGCAGAAGCTGATAAGGAGAAAGTTGCCCGATATCTTAATGGGTTAAGGCTGAGCATTCAGGAGGAGCTGAATCTGGTTCGAATGAATAGTATTGAAGAGGCATACCAGTTTGCCCTAAAAGTAGAGGAAAAGCTGAACAAGAAGTTTGAGAGCAGACAAAATGGAAGAGGTCGCGGTGGACGATCTGGTGGATGGTCATATGGTAGCCGAAATGAGGATCCGAAAAAGAAGGATGAGGCCAGCAGTAGTCAGAATCAGCGAAGAAATAATTCCAATCACTTCCAGGATCAGAATAATAGGGATCAGAGAGGAAGAGGAAGAGGACAAGGATCTGGAAGAGGTGGCTTCCGCAGAACATGTTTTCACTATGGAGAAGAAGGTCACAGGGCATTTGAATGTCCTCAGCGCCAAGGCAGAACAGACAGGAGAAATGAAGGCCAGGCCAGAGTTGCACATGTAGATGAAAATGCCAGATCATCAAATTCTGAAGATGCTGAAAGAGGAGAAACGTTGATTAACAGAAGAGTCCTGTTGAGTGGTGAGAATGAACCTGAGCAAAGGAGGAGCCTATTTCGCACTAGGTGCAAGTGTGAAGGTAAATGTTGTGATGTGATTATTAATAGTGAAAGCACTAACAATTTGGTGTCAGAGGAGATGGTGACAAAGTTGAAGCTCAAGAGACAGAAACACCCACATCCATATCGGATTGCCTGGGTACAGGATGACCACAAGGTCATGGTCAATGAACAATGCCTGGTGAAGTTCAAGATTGGCGGATACCAAGATGAGGTATTGTGTGATATCATATCTATGGATGCATGTCATATGTTGTTGGGTAGACCATGGCAATTTGATAGATGTGCTGTACATGATGGTCGTGCGAATACCTATTCCCTGACAAAGGATGGAGTGTGACATAAGATAAAATCATTGAAGGAGACTGAAGAAAAGGTATGTGGTAATGCAAGGATAACTTTTGTTGATGGAAGAAATTTCCTAGATGGTATGAGGCATGAGCATGTATGTTTTTCTTTAATTCCAAAAGCTGGTAAAGAGGAAGTAGAAGATGTTCCTGTAGAAGTTGCAGATTTGTTGAATGAGTTTCAGGATATTGTATCCGATAACGTGCCTGATGGATTACCACCAGTCAGGAAGATCAGTCATCAGATGGACTTGATCCCAGGAGCGAGTTTGCCGAATAAGGCAGCACACAGAATGACACCTGCAGAAAGTGAGGAGTTGAATAGACAAGTACATGAACTGTTATAGAAAGGATTGATCCGTGAGAGTCTGAGTCCCTGTGCTGTACCAGCGGTATTAGCACCAAAGAAGAATGGAGAATGGAGGATGTGTACAGATTCTAGGGAAATAAACAAGATCACAATCAAGTACAGGTTTCCATTGCCACGAATGGATGATATTATGGACTGTTTGAGTGGAGCTGTGTATTTCTCAAAGATAGATCTGAAGAGTGGGTATCATCAGATTCAGATTAGAGAAGGAGATGAATGGAAGACTGCCTTCAAGACAAAGGAAGGACTGTATGAGTGGTTAGTCATGCCTTTTGGGCTAACCAATGCACCGAGCACTTTCATGCGGCTCATGAACGAGGTTCTGAAAGAATTTCTGGGTAAGTTTGTCATTGTTTACCTAGATGACATTTTGATTTTTAGCAAGACATTGAAGGAACATATGATGCATATTCGTATGGTGTTTGAGAAGTTGAGAGATGAGAAATTATTTATTAATTTGAAGAAGTGCAGTTTTGTGAAGAAAGAGTTAGTGTATTTGGGATTTGTAGTTTCAGTAGAAGGTCTAAAGATGGACCCAGAGAAGGTACAGGCTATCCTTGAATGGCCTGCTCCAAGGAGTGCTACTGAAATAAGATCTTTTCATGGTTTAGCTAGCTTTTACAGAAAATTTATCAGAAATTTTAGCAGTATTTATGGACCCTTGACTGAAACAATGAGAGGGGATAGAAAAGAGTTTAAGTGGACTAATGGGGCAGAAAAGAGTTTTCAGTTGTTGAAATGAAAAGTTACAAAACAACCCATTTTAGCACTTCTAGATTTTAATAAGGTGTTTCAAGTAGATTGTGATGCTAGTGGTACTGCAATAGGAGCTGTTATGAGCCAAGAAGGTAAACCTGTTGCTTATTTCAGTGAGAAGTTAAATGATGCCAAGAGGAAATATTCTGTTTATGATCAGGAATTTTATGCTATAGTTCAGGCATTAAAGAAGTGGAGACATTATCTTCTTCCTAAGGAGTTTGTTTTGTATACTGATCATCAAGCTTCGCAATATTTGAATAGTCAAGGAAAATTGAATCAAAGGCATTTGAAATGGGTTGAGTTTTTGCAGAGTTATACATTTGTTTTGAAACACAGGAGTGAAAAGTCTAATAGGGTTCCAGATGCTCTTAGCAGAAGGCAACTATTGCTGACAGAAATGCAGATTGAAGTGGTTGGGTTCAAAGAACTCAAAAATTTGTATCCAAAGGATCCTGATTTTGGTGAAGTTTGGAAAGCTTGTACAGAACCTGTTACTCTAGACAGGACAAAATGGTTGGATTTCATCATCTAGGATGATATGCTATTCAGAGGGAGTCAGTTGTGCATTCCACGAAGTTCTATGAGGGAGAATCTCATCAAGGAAAAGCATAGCAGAGGATTGGCTGGACATTTTGGTCGTGATAAAACCCTTGGTTTGGTTAGTGAGAATTATTATTGGCCATAGTTGCAGCAAGATGTGAAGAAGTTTGTACAGAGTTGCAGAGTATGTCAGATGGCGAAAGGAGTGAAGCAGAATACAGAGTTGTATCAGCCATTACCCGTACCAAAGAAGCCTTGGGAGGATATCAGCATGGACTTTGTTCTTGGTTTACCGAGGACTCAGCGGGGACATGATTTAATTTTTGTGGTGGTTGACAAATTTTCAAAGATGGCACATTTCATTCCCTGCAAGAAGACTAATGATGCTGTTCATGTAGCAGAATTGTTTTTCAGAGAAGTAGTGAGACTTCATGGTTTGCCAAAGACCATAGTTTCAGATTGGGACACTAAGTTTGTTGGATATTTCTAGCGTACATTGTGGAAGAAGTTGAAGACAGATTTGAAGTTCAGTTCATCACATCATCCACAGACTGATGGACAGACAGAGGTGGTGAATAGGAGTTTGGGAAATTTGCTGAGATGTTTGGTTGGAGATAAGCCAACAGGATGGGATTTGATTTTACCACAAGCGGAATTTGCATACAATAATTCTGTCAACAGGAGCACTGGTAAATCACCATTTCAGATTGTATATGGAAGTAGTCCAAGAAATGCATCTGAATTGACGAAGATAGATAAAGGAGAAATAAGTAGTGCTGAAGCTGAGGATTTTGCAGAACACTTGAAGAACATCCATGAAGAGGTGAGGAAGCATATTACCAAGATGAATGCACAGTATAAGGCTAAGGTAGATGAGAAAAGGAGGTATAAAGAATTTCAAGTTGGTGATGAAGTCATGGTTCATTTGCGGAAGGAGCAGTTTCCAGTTGGTACATATAACAAGCTGAAAATGAAGAAGTTTGGACCATGTAGGATACTGAAGAAACATGATTCAGGAAACACATATGAGGTAGAATTGCCTACTGAGCTAAATATTTCACCAGTGTTTAACATTTCAGATCTGATAGAGTATCATGAAGGAGGTGTTGAAGATGAGATCACAGTAGCACAGTGGAGTATTCCAGCAACTAGTTCAGACACTAAGGAGATCGAAGATATACTGGACAGTCGTGTTGGCAGAAGCACAAGGAATAGGACATATGAAGAATATCTGGTCAAGTGGAAAGGATGACCTATTGAAGATTCATCGTGGCTGACAAAGGAGGAGGTTAGCCGTCTTAGTTTTCCTCTGCACACCTGAGTCGTGACAGGGTCACTTCTCAAATTACCCTGGGTGTCTGATGCAGGAGCATCTTGGGTGTAAGAGCAATCTTGCATCACCCAAAAAAAAAAAAAAAAATTTTGTTTTTATATTCAATAAGGGCTATTTTGTGCAGAGCTACTATTTATGGAAAGTTACTATTTTTGGTAATTTTCGTATGTGCTCAGAATGATCTAATTTTTTTCTTGGAGGTTCATTTTGGTCATATAAGTCTGCCAGTAAAGTTTCATTGCCAGATCAAGTGTACATTGGAAGATATTGAATATTTTCGGTATTGGCAGTAGGGTACAGAAACTTTGAACTCAATTTTGAAGGCTTTAGAGGCCCCGGATGAGGTCAAAAATTTGGGTGATGGGCGCTTGCGTAGGTCAAGCTTGTAGAGAACTTCGTGGCGTTTCTGAAATGGGGTTATAATAGCCGATCGGGTCAACTGGTGATGACTTATGGTCTTCAGAAGTTGGGCCACCCGAAATGGCAGAAAATAATTTTCTTCAAAATTTCTGTTCTGGTTTCAAAGGTTATCTTGAGCCGACCATGATGTAATAAAATGTAAAATAAAATAATTCTAAGTTTGGTCGGCCTTATTGGCTAAAATTCTGGAACCTTCCCAGGCGGTGGAAAATTGCCTATATAAGGAAGGCTGTATTATTGTCTTAGGCAGTTCAGAATAGTTCTGGGTAGTAGATCTGGGTATTGATTCAAGGCTTTGTCCTATAGAATATTGTAAGGGAATGCCCATGTGGCTTTGCATATTGTAATTCTGGAAGTTTGTAATTCCACATTTGTGGAGATAATAAGAAGCCAATTTTCTGTTCTTGCATATTATTGTTGTTGTTTCTCTATTTCTGTTATGTGTTTGTGGTATTAAGGGGAGCACCCTTCATCAATATCCTAGGTTTCTTCATCCATCATAGTGATATTCATGCACTTAAGGTCCTTCTACATGGTATCAATCAATCATTTTAGGTCATTTAGTAGGCGGGTTGCCCGTTCGCATCCTTCTTTGATGATTGAATTCTTCCGTTCAATGCTTTTAATAGAGACATAAATGACCTCTTCATTCAGGTCATGAATTGGTTTTTCAATAAGGAACTTGGGCACTCCATAATGGTCTATCTCTATTAAATGATCAATTACATTTGTCTATTTCTTCCTTTCCTTTCTCCATTCAGCTAGTTCAATTAGCATCTTTGAGATGGTTCCAGTCACAACCCCATGAGTCTCGAACAATTGAGTAATATAATCACTCCCCCATTGAATCATCCCTGCAACCCACTTATTGAAAATGTCCACTATCAGTTTATTCTTTTGAATTGATCTAGAGTTTTGTGAACTTCTGGTGAGCGAGGATTAAAATTTTGAGGCACTTGAGTTAATAGAAGTGGACTAGGCTCTTGAACTGCTTGAATAAATTTTGCTAACCTCGGGATGGTAGCCTTCAAATCCTTCTTGTCTCTTTCATCTTTGAAAGTTCTATGCAACATTTTTCACATGTAGGATTTGAGATTCTTTGCATCTGCTACCCTTCTCGCAACTCCCAGGTCTATCTTCTCAATGGTAAAGACTTCAGTAGAAGCCTCAGAAAAAAATTTGTTAACCTTTGGCACTGCACGTTCTGCTACCCATCGACCAATTTTTTCATCAATATTTATCATTGACTCCATCCTGATCCCTTTGGATTTGATAGTGGCTCCTAGGCATTTACTCACCATGTCTTCAATTGGTAGAGTTATCCCTAGCACATTCCATTTCTTACTGATAGAGTTCTCCACCCATTTAAGAGTGGGGAGTGGAGTTTGCAAGGTGTTATCCATCACAACTATTGAGGGGTTTCCAAAATCTGGCTGACTGCCCTTTTGAATCAACGTATCTTCACCCAGACTATCTGGACCAATCTGCTCTGACATATGGCTATCCATAAGATCAAGATCAATCACCTCTTTATTATCAATCAACTTATCACTTTCCTTATTTTCTTTATTTCTTGAGGTTCTTTTCATTGGTGAAGAGCAAGGAGAGGCCTATTTTCTTGGGTCAACTTTGGACTTTTTCTTATTTTTAGCTTTGGACGTACTTGCAAGAGAAACATTTTTATTAGCAGAATCAATAGGCTTGGTAACTAAATCAATGTGTCATGTTCTTCTCGTGTTGTGTCTTCTTGGAGCAGGAGATTTTTTGGTCTTGACCCATCTCTCAATTCTTTTTATCACACTAAGGGTTTTGATTATTATACTATCCCTCTCATCAATACCCCAGTCTATTTCAGGTAGAGGCGTACCTCTAACCTTGGCTTCAAACTGATCATCAATTACCTCTTCATCATTATCCTCATCCACTGATGTGATATCAATCTGAATATTTAAGGTAACAATATGACCTAGAGTAAACCATGACCAGCTTCTTCTTAGTTAAAAATCATCAGCACAACCCTCCCAATAGTCTTCAATTTTAGGAATATATTGAAATTCTGAAGGTAAATTAAAATGTTGAGCTGCATACCCCCTACTATCAAAGTCCTTCCAGGGTTCAAATGTTTTTAGATTGATTTTCCTTAGTTCATATTCTAAATTTGGGGCATCTGAAGAAGTTTTACAAGTATAATATCCCAATTCAACTGGAAAGATGGATGTAGCCATTCCCTTCCTTTCTTTTACTACTTTATGAACATAGGCCAGTTGATGGGCCACCTCTGCTGTAATCAAACTATCAAAAGCATATCTGGGCAACTTGAAAGGCTCTCCCTCAAAACTCCCAACTTTTAGATAGGTGTATCTTCTGAATTGGATAAAGAAACTTCCATATGTGTTAACAAAAGTCTTAGCCTCCTCAGACATTCTTTTCTTAGTATTTCCTTGAAGTTCATAAGTTAACCTCCCAAAGAATATTTGATTTAACTTCAAAAAACTATCAACATGATATTCCTTCTGTAGATGGGGATAGTAATCATACACCTTCATGTTTGGGATAGGTTGTTCATGGAAAAGACCTTTCCATTCCCTAGTATAGGCCAAGATGTAAAATAGGTAGGAAGACATATGAAAACCACTCCCACTTGGGAAGTTTTCTAACTGGTGATGAAGTTCATCAGCAATGGCTTCAGCCTAGTCAATATATTTTACTCCCCTAAGAGTAACCTAGATATAAAAATACATCCAGTCATGCCAATAGTATGCATGCTAATTTCCTTTTATCCTATTAATCAATATAACTAGTTCAACGACTTCAGGCTTGAAATGATCTAGAGTAAGTGGTTTTGGGAACCTTGATCCTCCTTTTTGGGCTTTTAACAACCAATTTTTGGCTATCTCATTCCTATAAATTTATCTCTTGGTGGAAAAGACTGATTGGGATGAGGGAATGTTCCATGATTCATATGGGTCCTTTTTAGGGATACCCATTGCCCTCAAAATGACATCTCTGATTATATAGATAAGCAGAGTCCCATCTATCTTTTTAATACATTTCCCTTCAAAACTATATCTTTTTGCACCCTCAAAAACTAGTTCTTGGCAAGGGGTCACTATGGGGAATGCAGCCACATCAGTTAAACCACTTTGGACTACTTTTTCTAGCATGGAACCTGGAATGGGTTCCTTGACTCTACTTATAATTTCTTCTAAGGCTCCAGTTTTAATCAGGGTATTCTCATAGTCAGGTAATGAGAAAATCAAAGGGGAAGTATTTCCAAAGTTTGGCACTGGGTTCTTCATATTATATTAGAAACTAGGAATAAACAAGGAAACACAATAGCCTTGTAGGATTTTCAATTTGACAAAGTAATGAGCTTCAACTGAAACAAGGAGACCAAAAAGAGAGACTAACCTGGTTTCTTACGTGATGCACTAAACTCTAAGAGGAGGGAAAGGTACCTTCTTCCACACTGATTGCCTGAAATATCTCCACCACTATGAACAAAAATGGTTAAGTCCCTCTATTTATCACCAAGCAGTTTACAAATCTTGGGAGATCTGCAATAATGGAAAAATAATGGCTTAGGAGGTTTAATTATGGATGATGGGAATTTCATGTAACTAAAACATTAAATGCCTGCATTTTCCCATGAGGGAAGTGACACTCAAATATC
>BSBK01002624.1:22500-75000 GCA_027943335.1 Chamaecyparis obtusa
AATTTATGAAAAAGTGAAATGATAAATACCTCTTTCATTGATGATTAGGGTTTACTAGAATATTCTCTAAAATACACAAAATCTCTATTCAAATCACCCTCAATTAATCTACAAGCTTATTTACAAAGTAGAAAGGCCCCAAATGATGTCATAAAAAGACCTTTTATTCCATCGAGAACTTCAAAAGTTTAATTCACAATAAATGTTTTCAAACTCTACCATAAAAAGTTGCATCTTTAGTGATATCAATTATCTCTATGATCCTCAAAAATGTTATGTGATCTAGTAAGAATGATATATTATATTTCCAATCCAATTCTTCTAAGGTATTTATCACTTCTATTGATCTTACAAACTCAGGGGTGAGGAAAATATTTTCTTTGCAAAAATCCCCTTTAGGTCCTTGACCTAATCAATTTGATGAAGAAATTTCCACACTAGAAGTTGGTGCGATCTATCCTGTAGAATAAATTTGTTTTTTTCTTACCCATGTTTTACTCATTTATTTCGTGACTTCTTTTACATCACTTCCTTTTCCCTTATTGTCATTTCTTACATTATTTCTTTTAGTCAAACCATTCATCCTTACTCCAACATTATTGTGTCTATAACTTCTAGCTATATGACTAGAATTAATGCATTTGTAACATGTAATATTTCAACTTTTATACATATAATTTGTTTGGTTTGTCATAAATATGCATCCCTTTGCTATCTCACCAGAATTATTAAATTTTTAGCATGTAATATTCCCTTTGTTCACACGTTTATTCATTTTCACTTTATCTATGTCCATAATTCCCACAAGTAATGCAGTAACTAGAAAAGGATGGTGTAGTAGAATTGTTTTTGCATTGATTTTCCCTGTGACTTGGTTTATTTTGAGTAAAGCATCTTCCAATGAATATTTTCCCATTATTTTCCTTCTAGGTGTCTCCTAAGGTTTTTAAGTTTGATTCCCATTTTCTTTAGTAGATCTAGAACCGTCTCCCTTTTCATAACCTAGTATTTGTTTATCTCGAACAAGTCTTTGTCTTTCCAACTACCCGTCAAGATTTTCTATGCTCGATTTGAAATTTTCTTTGATTTTATTAGTTGTAACAAGATCACTTGTCAATATCCCATTCACCTTTTCAAATTCATTCTCATTATGTTTTATCTCATCTAAATGAAGCTGCATCTGACCAATTTGAAATTTTAGTTTATGGCATTCATTAGATTTATCATTCAAATATTTTTCAAGAATTTCCTCATTCTTTTACATATTTTTAGTTTCTTTTGATATCCTTAAGACCATGTCCTCCATTTCATCCTTTAGACTATCTCTTTCCTTCTTAAGCTTCTAATACTAATCAGATTTTTCTTTTGATAATTTTGTACTACTACCTTTCACCTGCATTTGATCAATAAGTTATTTCCTCTTGGAAATGGATTTATTCAGATGATCTTTGAGATTTTCAATAAAGCCTTCAACTTCATTGAGCTTTCCTTTCCATTCAATATTTTTAGCATTGGACTTGTCAACATATTCAACTCCAATCAAAGGTTATTTCTGAATATTATTGCTAACTGATAAATCACACATTAGGACCTTTCTCAAGTGCTTATTCTTTCTATGAGGTACAAGGATTTGATACCAATTGTGAGGATTGATGAACATTGAGAGGGTCCATGGTGTTGGTTGTGGATTATTCCCTTTGATCTTCAACTTGCAGATTTACACTTTGATGGACAATATAAATAAAATCCTAACTCTATCACCACTCCAAAGTCCACAAGGAAGAGGGCCAACTGAAAAGGATCAAAGGATCCTTCTCCTCTTTGAGCTTCAATGCTTAGGTGGGTGTACCTTGACTCACTTCTCTAAAGGATTCTAAAACAATATTCCACTATATCTCATACAAAATTGTTAAAGGTTTATCAAATGATGTTTGTGTTTGTGGTTGTTAACCATGCATACCTCAAGAGGAAAGACCAGTGCCTTATCCCAGGGCTTAGAATCACCTAACTGTATACCTCAACTGAATACCTCAAATCAAACATAATGGAAACCAAAGTAAGTGCTTTTCCTATTACCCCTTTCCCTCAAGCACAAGGACATCAAATTCCATACCTAGTTGTAAACTCACTGAATTCACCTAAAAGGTTTTAATCCTAACTTTGTTAGAAACTCATAGATGAATTCAAAATACTCTTTGTTTACCATACATTAACACACTTTGTGATATTAACATATATGAGCTCAGAGACAAGCAAGAAGACATACACAAGATACAAGATTGGGACTCAATGATGTTTTCATTAACAAATCCAAAATCAACATACAATTAGAATGACACCAAGATAAGGGAAGTCACAAAACTACACTTCTATTAGTATATTAAAATTAAGAACCAAGGACCAAAAAACAACAATGTTTTGGAACCCTTGCAAAAACCAAAAATCTGCAACTTATACCCCCTAGTCCTCTTGAAAAATCCAAAACAAGCTACAGATGGCTAGGGTTAGGGATTCAACCACCCAACCTGCTGGAAATGGTCACAAAATTTACTACAAATACACCTCAAGCCAAGAAAGTCCTTCACCAGATACCAAATCAACCTCTACAATTAACCGCATAGACCCTAAACCACACTGTGAATAGCAACCAATCACTTCTCACCAAACAAGGTCACTTCTGCATTGAAAACTAATCCTTTCTAGTCACTGGAAACCCTCAAAAAATTTGAATTTGAAAACAAATAGCTACATCTTTGGCGCCTAGCTCATCAGTGGTCATGATTTGAAATTTAATCTAGCTTTAAGTCATGGTCGTTGATCCTCTTACTTTTCACGGGCTTCAGATCTTCACTTCACCTTAGACAGCATCGACGGCTATCGCTAGACTGCCAAGTTAACTTCCTTGCACTTTACCCCGGCGGTGATACGATGGCCACAAGATTTGTCAGCCCTTTAATCACTTTAGAAACCCAGCGGCCCCACCTAATAACTCTGCAACCATGATACCATTAGTGGTCGTATGATCGCATAGCCCAGAAACTGGGCTATGCGAACATACGACAAGCCTCCATGTTAGCACCATGTCACCACCCACCACCAATAGAAAAATACCCCTACTTAAACCTGGGCTACCCACATGCCATGTGTTACACCACTACTCGCTGCACCTGCCGAGTCACACCTACGACAGGACCTACCTTTAACTCCGCAACAGTGCAACCTGGCAAAATGGAATAAAATCTGATGGATGGTGCATGATCGCAAAGGCTTGGAATATTCCTTGTGATCATATGCTGACTGTTATATTAAAGCTTTCAACGCAGGTCCCCCTGACATAAGCTGAGACATCACCACATGGATGAATGAAAACCCACCAACTCAGATCACCGAAACCGCCACTGCAACCGTCACCACACTGCCATGGACATGTGGCAAGTGGTCACATGATCACAAAGCCAAAAATTGGGCTATGTGACCATGCGACAGCCAATCACAAGCTACCACATCACCTCCTCAGACCATGGAATTGCAACACCAACTACGAAGTGTTGGGACCCACAAGGATAGATGGCAAGCAGTCGCATGATCGCATGTTAGAAAAATCTAACATGTGGCCATGCGAGAGCCAATAAGAATGTGCCATCTGCCACCCCTCTGACACTGGGCCCACATCACGCTAACATAAGAAAATCTGACACCCATCGAAAAAGTGCTAAGGATAACATCGTGCAACTTCACTAGGTGAACAAGCGACGTCCACAGATCTTGTCCAAGCCTTAACCGTGCCGAAAACATAAGAGGAGAAAAACTGCCAAGCATTTAGCGACTACATGACTATGGAAAACTTAAGCGCCAGCTAAGTCGCTAGATGCTAGGGACTTAACCGCTAGGATCCAGCGACAAGGAGAAAACCGCAAGTTGCCAGGTCACCAGAAAAGACTAACCACCAGGTAGCTAAATAAGAAATGGGACCCGCACAGCCAGGTGGCAAGCGGTCGCATGATCACATGTCTGAAATGTCTAACATGCGGCCATGTGACAGCTAATCAGGAAGAGACTGGACCCACCATCCACGTCGGGCTTGCGTAGTTGAGGGAACATCGAAAACACACAAAGTTTTTGGCACCATAAGAGAAGTGCACAAAGCTTGAAGGCAAAGGGTCGAAAACAACACAGGTTTTTGGCAAAAGATTGAAAACACACAAGAATTTTCAACAGACCGAAAGATAGCAAGGAAGTCAAAAACATCACGAGTTTTCAAAAACACTGTGGGTTTTTGACACTGAGGCGGAA
The DNA here is from genome assembly GCA_027943335.1 of Chamaecyparis obtusa. Taxonomy (NCBI): domain Eukaryota; kingdom Viridiplantae; phylum Streptophyta; class Pinopsida; order Cupressales; family Cupressaceae; genus Chamaecyparis; species Chamaecyparis obtusa. Next base: position 26,794 of record BSBK01002624.1, read on the forward strand.
CATTTAAAAAATACTTCCCGTGGACCTTGAAACTCGAATAACTTTCTAAGATTTATGGTTTTGGAGATGCACTTTTTCCAAAGCAAGGTGACAGCACCAGGAACACAGGGCAGGGCACAAACCAAGAAACATTTGCAGGGAGGAGGCTGCTTTGAAATGATTTTTGCTATGACTAGAAAACAGACTAACAATGGCTCTGTCTGGGGATGTATGTCTCTTGCAAGCATAGCAAGGACCTAGAATCACTAGTAAAAGCAGACCATCCCACAGGACAAAATTGCAAAGAGCAAGGAACAAGCAGGGAAAGACCAAGCAACAGGACCAAAAACTGACAGACCAAGGCAAAATAGGGTAGGGGAAAGCAACTTATATATAGAGATTTACAAGATGTACAACCCTAACTACTGTTCATGGAAAATAGAGTACTTCAAATGAAGTACTGCTTCAAGAATTGTCCATGAACTGGCAACTCTTGAATATCACCATTAGAATCCTTGATGATGTAAGAATCTTGGCCCCATTTCTCATGAATCAGATATGGCCCTAACCAGATGGGATCAAATTTACCATGTTTCCCCTTATCCTCCAATATGGCATTCCAAACTAACACCAAATCACTAGGTTCGGACTTTCTATCAATAGTCTTTTTATCATATAGATTCTTAACCTGTAACTGCAATTTGACATTCCTTGCAACTGATTCTCTTCTAGTTTCATCCAACCTAATGAGGTCCTCAATTCTCAACTGCATCTCATCATCAATGTCATCATCATGCAACTGCACAAATTTTTACATCTCCAACAAATTATTTCGAAGCATTCTAGCATGAATTCCATACACTAGGTCAAATGGTGCACAACCAATTTCCTTCTTCATAGTTACCCTATCAGCCCATAGAGCTAATGGTAGCTTTGAATTCCATGCCCTCCTATTCTTCTCCAGAATCCTCTTCAAGATTTTAATCAAGCCCTTATTAGTAGATTCTGCCTGACCATTTCCTTGCGGATGATAAGGTGAGGAATTAGAAATCTGAATTCCCAAACCTTTGCAAAAGTCCTTATATTCAGTAGACCTAAAGCACATAGCATTATCACTTACTATCCTTCAGGGCACCCAAACCTTGTAACAATATTGTTCATCAAGAAATCAATTACCACCCTGCTAGTTGCATTCCTTGTAGGTACAGCTTCCACCCACTTTGTAAAATAATCAATGGCAACTAAGATCCATGAATGTCCTCCACTTGACTTGTTTGGTATCTCCCCTATGAAATCAATTCCCCACTGCTAGAAAGGAGCCTGAACTTCTACTAGTTTTAATGGCACATTACCTAAAAACTTAAGCTTACCAGAGAACCTTTGACAAGCATCACATCTCCTTACCAACTATTCTGCATCCCTGAAGATTGTGGGCCACCAAAATCCTACTCTCAAGATCTTATTGGAAGTTTTTTTACCCATATAATGTTGACCACAAACTCCCTCATGCATCTCCTTCAACAACACATTAGCTTGATTCTCATCTACACATTTCAATAGTATGCAATCTAGATTTTTTCTATACAACTTACATTTCACAATTACATACTTGATGGCCTGTAACTTTAATGTCCTCTTTTGATTATCATTCATACTATCTGGGCACCTCATGTTTCTCAAATAGTAAATAATATCCTGATACCAAATACAATCATCCATATCACATGTATAATCAATTTCAGAATGGTTTACCTGGTTTGCATCTAGATTAGATTGAGCCATCAGCTTTGCCAATTCCTGTCCTCTAACCAATTTAGTGATCTAGATCTCAACATTGAATTCCTGGATCCTATTGATCCATCTGCATCTTCTTCCAGACACCTCTTGCTATGAGAAAATGTCCTTCACAGCTGCACTTGGCACAAAAGCAATCACAACTGCTCCCATCAAGTAACATCTAAAAGCCTTGATTGCCTTCACAAGTGCATAAGCCTGTTTCTCATTTATATCATATTTCAACTCTGCAGCCTGCAAAGATTTACTAAAAAATGTAATAGGCTGCTCAAAACCATCCTTATTCTTTTGTAACAAAACTGTAGCAATAGTATGAAAGGATGCAAAAGAAAAGATATGCATTGGGACACTATAATCAGGTGCCTTTAGCACTGGTGCATCTTTGATAGCCTGCTTGATATTCTTGAAAGCTTCATCAGGCTCACCCTCCCAATTGATTATAGATCCCTTCTTCAACATCTTGGAAATAGGTCTAGTAACCTCTGCAAAGTTTTTCACAAACCTCCTTAGAAAATTGACCTAACCAAAGAAGGACTGAATCCCTTTAACATTCTTTGGCCTCTAAATTTTATCAATTGCTGCTACCCTTTCTAGGTCAATTCTCACTCCTTTCTTCCCAACTAAGTGGCCAAGCAACTTACCTTCTATGACACCAAAAGCACATTTCCTTGGGTTTAATGAAATTCCAAATTCCAAGGCCCTCATAAATATTTTCTCTAAATGAGCATAATGGTTCTCTTCCTTCTTGGAATAGGCAGTTAAATCATCCTGATACACAACAAGAAAATCATTAATGAAATCTGAAAAGGCAACATCCATTGCCCTCTGAAAAGTAGCACCAGCACTTGTGAGACCAAAAGGCATTCTCACATAAACATATGTTCCCCAAGGTGTTGTAAAGGCTGTCTTGAATTGTTTTGATTCCTTAACAATGACCTGATTGTAGCCAGAGAAACCATCCATCATTGACATCAATTCTGATCCGGTTACTCTCTACAACATAGCCTCCATATTGGGCAAACAATAATTATCTTTCAATGAGCTGATGTTCAAATTTCTGAAGTCCACACAAAGCCTGATGTCACCATTCTTTTTTCTTACAGGAATAAGATTTGACACCCAAGAATAATGCCTTATAGGCCTAATAATGCCAGCATCTCTCAACTTCATTAATTCTTCTTGCATCTTGGGTGCCAAAGTAGGATTAATAGGCCTTTGTTTTTGCCGGAAAGGTTTAGCATCTTCTTTCAATGGAATAACATGCTGAAATAAATCCTCTCTATAAACCTTTAGGTCATCATACGACCATGCAAAAACATGCCTGAATTTCCTCAATAATTCAATCAAAGGTTTCCTTACCCTTTGAGATATATCTCTACCAATGTATACTTTCTTAGGTGCCTCATGTGATCCAAGATTTATCTCCTCAAGATCAGCATGATCTTCTCCTTTGATATTCTTTTGAACTCTATCTTGGTTGTCAAAGATAGTCTCCAAAACAACAAGCCCCTTGGGCACCTTGTTAGTTCTAAGTTGAATGACCTCATTGCCTAACATAACCTCCCTTCCTTCTACTAACTCAACCAAGGCAGAAAAATCAAGTTCCTAACCATGATAATGATCCTTGCAATCCATAAACTTTAAAATATCATTATCATCATCAAAATTTTGCCAATTCTCAATATTATCTGGTACACTAGGCCTAGCCTGAATTTCAACTTTAGAAATACCAGAGAATGTAACATCATTAGGATTGATTGCAATATTGGCCAACAAGTCAGCCATCTTGTTGTTACTCCTATCCCTCCACTTAATATTAAAGGCATCAAAATGCTCAATCAAATCCCACACTGCATTCCTATATTGTTTCAACCTTCTATTCTTGGAAGCATACACTGACCTGACTTGGGACACCACCAACTCAAAATCACCAACAACACTTAGGCATTTTATACCATGCTTTTGTGCCAACCTCAATCCTAACAACAAGGCCTCATATTCTGCTATATTGTTGGTACAAAAGAAATTCAATGTGAAAGAGAACTTGTAGGTGTTTCCATCAGGAGAAATAAGTAAAATACCTGTTCCTACACTATCTTTGCAGTTTGCACCATCAAAGTACATGACCCACAAATCACCCTTCATAGAGTCAGCACCTACCTCAGTAGAAATAAGTGACAAAACAAGCTCATTTCAAATATAGGGATCTCTGCCCTAAAAGCATTTACATCAGTATCCATAAAACATGTAGTTTTATTATCTATGTTTCTCTCAATCATGTGGCATACTCTTGGCTCTCGTTCAATCTTGACAAACTGATCATCAATCTTGAAAGTTGCATAGGACAAATCACACTGTAAACTTCCACCCATGGAAGCACTCCATCTTCTAGATAGAAACATTCCATAATGAGGAGGGATATCCACCACTAAAACACTCATTGTTAGCTCTTTCTCTGGATATGCTGCCAACCTATATGGCATTGCATTGATAGTCCCAATAACTGGTACCTCCCTCTGATCCATTGCACAACACCTACCCTACACTGTATCAACTTTAAGGCCCAACTTCTCCATTATTTTGAAAGGCATGATAGTATTAGAGGCACCACTATCAATCATACAATTCCTTAATTTCATCCCATTCACAAGGACACTTAAGAAGAATGGGTCAATATTTTCAAGGCTGGCATTGATAGAACTATCCAAATATATTGGGGGAATTTGAGACATAATTCCTTGAGAAGCAACATCCTTCAAAGCTTTATCCTGAGATCCATTGCATGAAGTATCATTTTGTGAGTATTACCAACCCATGCAATAGCTTTATCTTTATGTTCAAGGATCCTCAACACTTTTGACAATGGAACCTTAACTGTAATTTGTGACAACACAGATAATATGTCAACAGGGGTAGAAGCAGGAATCTCAATCTGCACTGCCTTAACATCCTTTTGCTTGTCTAACATATTAGGTGCATTGACCACCTTCATTTTTTCAACCTTAGCCATTGTGTTAACTGGCTTCTTAATCTAACAAGGGATCTTTTCAATTCCAACTCCCTTAGGCTCACAATGCCTACCTTTTACATTCTTTAATTTCACCATGTGATCAACCTTTGATTTGTTCTCATTAGCTTCTCCAAAGTTAGTACTCTTTATAAACATTCCTACAGCTTTCTCATTGGTATTCCTTGCCACCATGCCTCTAGTTTGCACCTAGGCAATCATTTATGAGGTAATCCTCTCCATCTCTTCTCTAGAAGGTCTTCTCAAATTTACTGGCTTGGGAGAAGAGTTCATGTTACATGTTTTTTGATCAATGCACTCACCATCAAAAAAAACCTCTTGATGAAAAAGAGCCTAATTATGTCTCTTCACATTCACATCTGCCTCTTCATCAAAATCAGAATCATCTTCATATCCTAGACATGAAGAAGCCATGTTGCAACCAACATCATCCCGTTCTTCTTCTTTTTCTATCTCCTCATCACCACAATCTTGATTTGCAACCATAGATTGTGCAACCACACAATGCTCTATAGAATGAGGGGATTGACATGCAACACACCAAGGTACATTCTCCATGACATTTAATGAAGCTTTATGTAGAGGGTCAGGGACACCTCTGTCATTATTTCACCTTGCAGAATGGACAATAGGCTTGCCATCCTTCCATTGGGTGTTGTAGGGGTAATTCTGCAGTCTATTCTGCTTACTAAAATTGTTGTTGAATCGAGGCCTCTCATTGGTAGGAGCACTGATGTTCCTATTTGCAGGTGCCTTCAAATGCTTCAATGCATTAAGCACCTTATCCAACTTATCTTCTTCCTGCCTCCTAGATCCAACATTCTTATCATTTTCTTTTTTATATTTCCTATCCCCAAACAACTTTGGGTCATCTCTCTTTCCACCCAATTTTCTTGATATTTTCATGTTGTTCTCAATATTGACAAAAATCCTAAAAGCATCCCTAAGAGTTCTTGGTTCTTTATCCCTTAATAAATATCTCATCTTCCCATCAAATGCATTGAAGTATGTAGTCAGACAGACATTGTCATCCAACTGCATGACTTGGAACAACTTGTGCATACCCTTCTGAAATCTCATGTTGAACTCAGCTGTAGACTCATTTTGATTTTTCCTTATGGTATTGAATTCATTCAACATGAAGCTAGCATTAGGCCTATCACCATACTTCTCCTTGAAACATTTCTCAAAAGAGTCCCAAGTATCAATACACTTATCAGGAAGCCTCTTAAACCAATCTCTAGCATCCTCCATTAGAGGTTGAACAAATAATTTCATGACTACATCCTCATGCTCTACCTCATAATCATTAAGCATATCAACAAATAACCTAAGATGCTCCTCACAACTAATAGAATTATTACCAGCAAACTTAGGTACCTTATCTCTAATATCACTTGGAAAAGCATTTGGATAGCCAGGAATTCCAGCAAAACTTATTTGCCTATAGCCTTCTAATTGCATAGGTCTTCTTTAAAAGCTTGAACTAGTGCTAACCCTAGGATCAACATTAACATCTACATTTATCTGTGCATTTGACTGTTACCTAGGATCTGCACCTATCCTAGCAGATGAAGAAGGAATAGAACTAGTAGCATTACTAAGTGGAAAAGCAGTAGTCATAGATGGCATACCTAGTTCAGTAGCAGATGGGCCAAGAGCATTAGCTGAAGAAGCTCACAAAAATTGGATCTTCCTTTTCTTTTCTGCAATGGTAGCGTCAACCTCAACTCTCTCTAGTTCTCTTACAAGGTCCTCATCTTCTTTTCTTCTTCTCTCCATTTCAGTGTCCTTATTTGAATTATGTGGTGGGATCCCTGGTATTTTCACCGATTTTCTTGCTTGGTCACCCACCATCTTCTACTTTCCTTTCTCATTTATGATAACAGTAGGCCTAGTAATCCTGTGCCCATCTTTATCTTTAGGCAAAGGGACATAGCTTTGCACTTGTCTAACCACAGGGCCCTCATTTTCAAATTCATGATCCTGAAGTAAGCACTCTTGCTCACTCCTCAAGGTATCAAGATCACCAAAAACATCATGCTGCAATGTTTTAGGAGTAGAGGAAAGCATCTTATTTCTCTCCTTCATTTCATTTATTTTTCTAATAAGAGACTACCTCTCTATCAAAGCATTTACCTTTTTATCCTCTCTCTCTTCTTGTAAGCTTTTATGTATGGCATCCTACTCTGCCAACTGCAATCTCAGTGCATTCAAATCATCAGGATCTACCATAATGTCATCAGAACCAGATGACACATCCATATCAGGAAGATTTTGATATGGGAAGTGAACTTGCCTATGTCTCATGGGTTCTCTTCTGAATTGATCTTCATCAAGATCCAAGTCAACCTCCAAACCCACATCTCTATTTTGTTCATTTTGACTGCAGGCAAAGGACCTTTGTCATGAAATGTAGCCTCAAGGGTATCATAAAATCTTTCTTTAGAGTGACCACCTTCTGATCTAGATACTCTATTCTGTGAACCATCCTCACTTGAGGATACATGTGGTCTTCTGGCTCTAGCATTTCTCTGTTCTCTCATGGGAGCACTGGTAGACTCACCATTCCTTCTAATCCAGCTCTTGTCTCCCTGTCTAGGTAATTGCTCCAGAGTGACCTCTGGATTCTTTCTAACATATGACCTAGTATTTCTCCTCTTATCCATGCTTCTTCAATATGTTGCACTAGTTCAAACCTTTGAGCCGCCACCCACCTAGATCGGAAATCCTTAAAACAATAGGAAAACAAGAACACACTTATACTTTTCTCTTTAGATTCTCCCCAGGAGAATCATTGACTCTTAACAAAGGCATATCAAGTCATAGTTTTCCCCAGTGGAGTCGCCATTTTGTTGGCTATGGTTTATTCCCTTTGATCTTCAACTTGCATATTTACATTTTGATGGACAATATAAATAAAATCCTGACTCTATCACCACTCCAAAGTCCACAAGGAAGAGGGCCAACTGACAAGGATCAAATGATCCTTCTACTCTTTGAGATTCAATGCTTAGGTGGGTGTACCTTGACTCACTTCTCTAAAGGAGTCTAAAACAATATTCCACTATATCTCATACATAATTGTTAAAGGTTTATCAAATGATGTTTGTGTTTGTGGTTGTTAACCATGCATACCTCAAGAGCAAAGACCAGTGCCTTATCCTAGGGCTCAGAATCACCTAACTGTATACCTCAACTGAATACCTCAAATCAAACATAATGGAAACTAGAGTAAGTGCTTTGCCTATTACCCCTTTCCCTCAAGCACAAGGACATCAAATCCTATACCTGGTTGTAAACTCACTGAATTCACCTAAAAGGCTTTAATCCTAACTTTGTTAGAAACTCAGAGATGAATTCAAAATACTTTTTGTTTACCATACATTAACACACTTTGTGATATTAACATATATGAGCTTAGAGACAAGCAAGAAGACATACACAAGATACAAGATTGGGACTCAATGACATTTTCATTAACAAATCTAGAATTAGCATACAATTAGAATGACACCAAGACAAGGGAAGTCACAAAACTAGACTTCTATCAGTATACTACAGTTAAGAACTAGGGACCAAAAAACAACAATGTTTTGGAACCCTTGTAAAAACCAAAAATCTGCAACTTATACCCCCTAGTCCTCTTGAAAAATCTACAACAAGCTACGGATGACTAGGGTTAGGGCTTCAACCACCCAACCTGCTGGAAATGGTCACAAAATTTACTAGAAATACACCTCAAGCCAAGAAAGTCCTTCACCAGGTACCAAATCAACCTCTGTAATTAACCGCATAGACCCTGGACCACACTACGAATAGCAACCAATCACTTCTCACCGAACAGGGTCGCTTCTACATTGAAAACCAGTCCTTTTCGGTGGCTGGAAACCCTTAGAAAATTTGAATTAAAAAACAAACATCTACATCTTTGGCACCTAGCTCATCAGTGGTCACGATTTGAAATTTAATCTAGCTTTAAGTCGCGGCCCTTGATCCTCTTACTTTTCGCGGGCTTCAGATCTTCACTTCACCTTAGACAGCATCGATGGCTATCGCTAGACCGCCAAGTTAACTTCATCAAACTTTACCCAGGTGGTGATACGATGGCCACAAGATATGTCAGCCCATTAATCACTTTAGAAACCCAGCGGCCCCACCTAATAACTCTGCAACCGTGATACCATTAGTGGTCGCATGATCGCATAGCCTGAAAACTGTGCTATGCGAACATGCGACAAGCCTCCACATTGGCACCATGTCACCACCCACCACCAATAGAACACTGCCACTACTTAAACCTAGGCCAGCCATACGCCATGTGTTACGCTACTACTTGCTACATGCACCAAGTCACACCTGCCACAGGACCTACCTTTAACTCTGTAACAGTGCAACCTGGAAAAATGGAATAAAATTTGATGGTTGGTGCATGATTGCAAAGGCTTGGAATATTCCTTGTGATCATACATTGACCGTTAGATTAAAGCTTTCAATGTGGGTCCCCCTGACATAAGCTGAGACATCACCACATGGACGAATGAAAACTTGCCAACTTAGATCATCAAAACCACCATCATAACCATCCCCACACTGCCATGGACACGTGGCAAGCAGTCGCATGATCACAAAGCCAAAAATTGGGCTATGTGACCATGTGACAGCCAATCCCAAGCTACCCCATCACCACCTCAGACCATAGAACTGCAACACCAACTGCGAAGAGCTAGGACTCATGAGGACAGATTGCAAGCAATCGCATGATCGCATGTCAGAAAAGTTTGACATGCGGCCATGCAATAGCCAATAAGAACGTACCATCTGCCACCCCTCTGACACTGGGCCCACATCATGCTCAAATAAGAAAATCTGACACCCGTCACAAAAGTGCTAAGGATAAACACCGTGCAACTTCACCAGGTGAACAAGCGACGTCCACAAATCTTGTCCGAGCCTTAGCTGTGCTGGAAACATAAGAAGAGACAAACTACCAAGCATTTAGTGACTACGTGACTGTGAAAAACTTAACCGCCAGCCAAGTTGCCAGATGCTAGGGTCTTAACTGCCAGGATCCAGTGACAAGGAGAAAACCTCAAGTCACTAGGTCACCAGAAAAGACTAACCGCTAGGCAGCCGAATAAGAACTGGGACCCGCATGGCCAGGTAGCAAGCGATCACATGATCGCATGTCAAAAAAGTTTGACATGCGGCCATACGACAGTCAATCAAGAAGAGACTGGACCCACCATCCATGTCGGGCTTGTGTAGTTGAGGGAACGTCGAAAACACACAAAGTTTTTGGCACCATAAGACAAGTGCACAAAGCTTGAAGGCAAAGGGTCGAAAACAACGCAGGTTTTTGGCAAAAGATTGAAAACACACAGGAATTTTCAATAGACTGAAAGATAGCAAGGAAGCTGAAAACATCATGGGTTTTCAAAAACACTGTGGGTTTTCAAAACTGAGGTAGAAATTTTTAAAAATACTTCCAGCGGACCTTGAAACTTGAATAACTTTCTGGGATTTATGATTTTGGAGATGTATTTTGGACCGAAGCAAGGCGACAACACCAGGAACATAGGGCAGGGCACAAACCAAGAAACATTTGCAGGGAGGAGGCCGCTTTGAAAGGATTTTTGTTGTGACTGGAAAATAGACTAATAGTGCCTCTATCTGGGGATGTATGTCTCTTGCAGGCATAGCAAGGACCTAGAATCATTGGTAAAAGTAGACCATCCCACATGACAAAATTGCAGAGAGCAAGGAACAAGCAGGGAAAGACCAAGCAACATGAAAAAAAACTGACAGACCAGGGCAAAACAAGGCAGGGGAAAGCAACCTATATATAGATATTTACAAGATGTATAACCCTAACTACTGTTCATGGAAAACAGAGTACTTCAAATGAAGTACTGCTTCAAGAATTGTCCATGAACTGGCAACTCTTGAATATCACCATTAGAATCCTTGATGATGTAAGAATCTTGGCCCCATTTCTCATGAATCAGATATGGCCCTAACCAGATGGGATCAAATTTACCATGTTTCCCCTTATCCTCCAATATGGCATTCCAAACCAGGAACATAGTGCAGGGCACAAACCAAGAAACATTTGCAAGGAGGAGGCCGCTTTGAAGGATTTTTGCTGTGACTAGAAAATGGACTAACACATGGGGTGAATCAACTTTTTGAACTTTTTAAATAACTTCAACTAATTGCACAACCATAAAACAATAGTAATGAAAAGTGAACTGTAACAACAAAAAGTAAACATCCACGAACTCATGAAACCATGATTTTTGTGTGGAAATCCAGTAAAGGGAAAAACCACTATAGGGATGGTACCCACTAGTAATTACTCTAAAATTGAGTAATAACCATATTAAAGTTTTATTTACAAAAGTGGAATGCACCTATATTCAACCTCACTACCTAGAGAACACTACTCAAATATAAAAAGAGTGGGCTAAAACCCAATTGATTGCAACATAAGGGCTACAACCCTGAAATTGACTACAATAAAAAATCTAAACTAAATGATAGCATTACCTATACTAGAATAGTTCCATGAAATTTCTATATAAACAATTTGACGTCAATTTCTTGTCTCTTTGCACATTCAACAAGTCCACAATACATCATAATGTTTTTCTATCCCTTGCTCTCCAAATAACTCAAAAACTCGATCTCAGAAATAACACTTTAGCAAGTCATCTCCAACACCAAAATATATGTGATACAATATTGAAAGTTGAGCTACAAAAATTGATTATCAAAATGATCAAATCATTGATGTGATAGGATCATTAATTGATCCAATCTAGCTCTGTCACTGCACAAAGTACATCTCTATCAACCTGATACTCAAATATTCATAAATACATTAACACATGCGATCAAAGGAGTATATGGAATATTACTTCTATAATCATTCTCTAGGTACACAATAAAAAATACTTCAACATCTGCTCGTACTAATCTACAAACTAACATAGTATACTATTATGTTAATCTATACTTAGCCGATTTAATAATACAAACTTTGGGTATCTCCAAAAGATAACAAGTGGCCAAGAGAGTAATAGGTAGTTACCATAAATGAAAACATACAAGTCATCTATGAGTTTATCTTGCCAATAGTTTTCATAAAATATTATTAATAAGAAAGTATTTCTCATGTGTAAGTATAGGCACAAAGAGAATATTTCATGTACAAAAGGGGAATTATTTCAATCATGATATGTGAAGTATTTTAGTTTCTTACCCTTTTTATATTGATGATATAATTTTTGAGGAAGGGGATGAGGAGAATATTCTAATTCTAAATCAAATTTGAGGGAGACACGTGTCAACAACAAATGAAATCTAAAGATTTTTTTTGGTTCTATTTCCTTCTCTTGATTCTAATTCACAAGGGTCAAGCTTCAATTTTTTGAGTAATTATTTTTATAGGATAGATTAGATCTAATTTTTCTTTGAAGTTTTAGTTTTAGTATGTTGTAACCATATTTGTAATCATGATAAGAAAGCTAGTTTGCAGTATTTAATTTCAATTTATGTTATGATGTCTCGTTATTATGTACAAATTTCTTTTGAGCCATAATTATTAAGGATTTGGTTGGTTTAAGTAATTTCTACCCAGGACTCCCCTATTGAGGATGTCAAGGATGACGCTCCAGAGTTCCTTGCTGAAGAAGAAAAAATTGATATTCATTCTGATGCTGAGGATGGTATAGACCTGGCTAGCAAAGAGGATGGTAAAAACCAAAAAGGGAAATCTTTGGGCCTCCTGGAGGGCCAGGCTGAAGTGGAAATGAAGGCTTGTCAAAACCCCCCTACTGTGGATGAAAAAGAAGAGGATCACAAAGATTCTAATGCAGGCTTAGACCAGGTTATCATTGAGGAAGGCAATAGCTACAAGGAGGACACCTTAGATCCCTTGTTGGGTGCTACTAAGAGGGATGAGGTTAACAAAGTTGATGGTCTGAGTACGTCTCTAGATTGGATCAAGTAGCTAATGCAGGAGATGAAGCTCTACCTTTAGGCCATGGAAAAAACTATGATTACCCTGACCACTAAGCTGGAGAAGCTAGAGAATAAGGTATTGGATAAGGTAACAAATAAAAATTGGAATGCAAATATAGCTACTAAAGTTAATAAGATAGTTGATAAGAAGCTCAAAGACATAAAGGCTAAATTCAATAACAATGGGAACATGACTAATGAATTCCTAAGTCACAGCAATGAGGGACTTTGTGTGACTATCATGAACCTCAATATGCTACACAACTACCTAGAAAAAAGCCAACTAGAAAATACGAATATAACTATTAAGGAGGATGTTGGGAATACTGGTCTAGGAATGAGAACTAGAGCCTACACTCAGAGGAAGATCTCTAAAAAGCCAAAGGACCTAAAAGATGCTATGCAGATGGAGGACCTAAAGATGAAGGTGGAGAAAATGATAAACAACAAATAGCATGGTCTGGTTGGTAGCTGGGTGTTGCCGGTAGTAGTGCTAGTAACTATTTTTATTTTCTTTGTTGTCGTATCTAGGATTTTTTTGGGTCCTACTTTTATTTTTCTAGCAGACGTTTCTTTTTGGAAAAATTTCATGCTATATCTTTATGCTTTAATGTAAATATTTTCAAGTTCCATTCAAAACCTATTTTTACCTTAATCAAAAACAATGTGTAATGTCAAAACATAGACAAGTATAAAGAAATTCATTTGCTATGATATATTATACTTAAATTTATATGCTAGATGGAAATGTTAATTGTTATTTGTTTTTAATTTGATAACATTGCATAAGGTTCTCCCAGCTAGGTCCTGCAGAGCTTGAAGAATAGGAGGACTTTCTCATTTTTTGAGAAATCCATGTCAATTAGCCATTGAGCTAAAATATATAGTGATATGAGAGGGAAAATATTAAGGTATATTTGAGCAAGAAATTTGAGGAACCAATATACTCATAGACAAGATATACAGAAGATCTCCCAAGACAGCATTGTCCTTAATGTGCTTTATAACTTGAGGCTTGGAGGGAAAAAATGGCGAGAGAAGGAGTGGGAGTAGGGGTGGGAGGTTTTTTGAATTTGGAGGTAGCTGAGAAACTGTTTGCAGGCTATGAGAACTTTAGGGGATTCCCATATCAATGGATTCTTGGTGGATCAGGATAGTGCAGATCTAGAAGGGTCCCACGTGACAAATAGAAAGACCCTGGAATAAGGTGCAGGGAAGGGATTGCTGGCACTCTTCCCAGTCCATCCCCAGTTACGGGGACCCATTCATGTGACCAAGAAAGGAATTCTCTAAACTGTCGGTGGTTAACACTATTTGGGGTAAAGCCTACAGGCAAGTCCTCATTCCCAATAATAAAGGACTTATCTAATAAGGAAAGAGGTAAATATGCTATTGAGATTCTTGATGAACTGGTTGACCATAATATTACTACCATGGCTCTCATTCTAGTTCATAAATTTTTTGGGCCGAGGCCAAATATTGATATAGACAGGGATTTTTCTAAAAAAAGATGGGACCTGAAGGGTCAAGTCCAAATAACTGCTATGGTGAAAGGCTTTCTATCTTTTGAGTTTTCCTGCCAGGAGGATCTAGCCAAAATCTTATGTGTTGGAACCTAGACCATAGAGAAATTGACTTTGGAGCTACAAAAAATGGTCCCCCAAACTAGATCTAAATGATCTCTTTTTTGTTCAAGCCCCTGTGTGGTTTAGATTTCCCCTTGGAATTCTAGTTTGAAGATGCTTTTGATGGAATAGCTAAATCCCTTGGAGTTCTACTCTCGATTGATCCTGTTACAGTGGCAAGGAGATGCCTCACTTACACCAAGATCTGTATAGGGGTGGAAGAAGGAAAAGATATGCCAGAAACCATAGAGATTCACTCAAAACTGGGTAAAAGAATAAGCTAGCAAGAATATAGTAGATGGAACCCAGAAGACCATCCAAGAAGTCTGTAGTTCTAAAAATAAATGAAAATCATCTCTTGGAATATTTGTGGGCTAAACATCTCACATAAGCAAGATGTTATTAGGAATATGATTAGGGATCACATACTAGATATTATGTTAATCTAGGAAACCAAGATGGAGAAGGATAAACTTGAGGGTATAAGATTTTTTAAATACATGGAAATAAGTGCTTCTAGTTTTGAAGGAGCCTTTGGAGACCTAATGACTATGTGGAATTCCTTTCAACTTAAGGCTGAAGTCAATCACAAAGACAGTAATTTTCTTCTCATGAATTTTACTAGCTTAAAGGATAATGAAAGATGGTATATTTTGAATATTTCTTCTCCTAATTCTGAAAAAGGTAGGCCTTTTTGGGAAGAAATCAAAACTCTTATTTCTGGTTGTAATCTTACCAAGGGGATTATCATGGGGGATTTTAATAACCCCCTCAAAGAAGGGGAAAAATAGGGAGGTATTTTACCCAATTTGGAAAGTAGGCAAGATATCATGGACTTCATCAATGACCAAGTCCTCTTAGATGTGGACCTCCACGGTGCTAGCTTCACCTAGTCTTGAATAGGATAATTGGGAGGGAGTGTATTCAAGTCTAGCTGGACCGTGCTTTGATCATAGTTGACTCGCTGAATCTTTATAATTTTAACTTATCAACTTTGGTGAGGATTGTCTCAGACCACTCTCCAATTTCTCTTTCTCTAGACCTAATAGCTAAGAAAAGAAGTCTCCCCTTCAGATTTGAAAAGATGTGGACCACCCATCCAAATCTAAAAAAAATATAGGTGGAATATAGATGTTAAGGGTATGACCATGTTCAGGGTGGCTAAAAAACTAAGAAAGATAAAATTGAATATAAAACTATGGAATAAGGAAGAATTTGGAAATATCTTCTCCTCTAAAAACAAGGCTATCTCTAACCTAAACCTCATTCAAGATGTAATCCAAAGAGAGGGCTTCGATGAGATCAGATTTCTCAAGGAGAAAACTATGTTGTCTGAGTATCATAATATAATAGGGAAGGAGGAGATTTTATGGAAGCAGAGATCATGATCTATCTAGTTAAGGGAAGGAGATCAAAATACTCATTTCTTCCACCTATCAACTCTAAAACATAAAGTGGCCAATAGAATAAGTTGTATTAAGAAGGGAGACTAGAAGTTGCAGGAGGAAAAGGACATAGCTAAGGAAGCTATGGTGTTCTTCTCTTCTCTCCTATCCAAATTTCATGAGCTGTTAGAGGGGGATTAGGAAACTCTCGACAAAATTCATAAAATCATATCTAAAGATCAAAACAAAGTTTTAAGTTCTATCTTGGATATGGTTGAAGTTAAAAAAGCTTTGGATTCTCTCCTTGGTGATAAAGCCCCTAGTTCCGAGGGCTTCGTGATGTTTTTATTTTATCCTTTTTGGGATGTGGTGAAATTTGATGTGGTGAAAGCGGTGCATGAATTCTTTCATTCTACGAACCTCCTCAAAGAACTTAATGCAAATTTTCTGGTTCTTATCCCTAAAACCCCAAGGGTGGACTCGATGGAGCTTTTCAAACCAATTAGTCTATGCAACTCCTTCTTCAAGATTATCTCTAAAGCCAATATCACCACAAGAATTCTCAAAATGATTGCTTCTATTATAGCTTTCTAGCAGTCTAGGTTTGTGCTTGAAAGA
This sequence comes from Chamaecyparis obtusa, assembly GCA_027943335.1. Lineage (NCBI taxonomy): Eukaryota > Viridiplantae > Streptophyta > Pinopsida > Cupressales > Cupressaceae > Chamaecyparis > Chamaecyparis obtusa. The sequence continues at coordinate 43,248 of BSBK01002624.1, forward strand.
TAAATTCTTGATTCCATAATGGTGGTGCATGAAGTGATTCATTCCTTAGATGCAGGAAAAATGGAAGGTTTCCTTCTCAAGCTTGACTTGTCCAAGGCTTATGACCATGTTGATTGGCAGTTCCTTCTCAGGGTTCTTGGAGCATTTTGTTTCAATTCAAACACATGTAAGATTATTAATCAAATCATCTACACTCACTCTCTGGTGGTTTTGGTCAATGGCTCCCCGTCGGCCTTTTTAAAATCTTTGAGGGGTTTGAGACAAGGGGACCCCCTTTCCCAATTCTCTTTATTATTCTTGTTGAATGCCTCAGGAGACTCATTACTACCTCTAGGAGTTCTGGGGTTATGAAAAGTATGAAACCGTCTTCTGGTACCTATGTCTTCTCCCACCAGTAATTCATCAATGATACCATTTTAGGTGGGGAGGCTTCAGTGGGTGAAGCCAAAGTGGTGAAGAATTTTATTAATTCCTATAATAGGGCTACTAGCCAATCCATTAATTGGAATAAAAGCTTAATCTTATTTATTAACACTCCTGAGAAGAGACAAAGGAGAATTGTGGATATCCTAGGATGCAACATCGACTCTTTTCCTTCCAATTACTTGCGTCTTCCTTTAGGCGTTAAACCCTCAGAGGCCTTTTGGAATAAGCTCATTGATAGATTCAATAGAAAGTTGGCTAGATGGAACCGGGTTACTCTAAGTCAGAAAGGAAAAATCCAATCGGTTAAATCAACTCTACAAAATCTTCCTACCTATGCACTAAGTCTCTTCTCTAATTTGGCTAAAGCTGCGGAGGTTATGAAAAGAATTCAAAGAAGATTTCTCTGGTCAAGGATTGAAGATCACAAGAGACTCCCTCTTATTGTTTGGGACAAATTTTTTTTCCCAAAGAGAGATGGTGGATTAGGGATAAGGAGGATCAGAAGAGCTCTCCAAGCTAAACAAATATGGCACATTTTCAATTGTAAGGGGGAATGATGTGACACTTTTGAAGATAAGTATCTTACTAACAATTCCTTAAATCATTTCTTTGGTGCTAATGATATTCGGAAAGGTTCTTATATTTGGAATGGCTTTCTCAATGAAAAGGATATTGCTAAATCTAAGGCTAAATGGAAAATTGGGAATGGTCACTCTATCAACTTTTGGAATGACAACTTGCTTCAAATGGGATGCTTGAGAGACTGTGGGCCTTTCAATATCTAGATGGATGAGTGCATCCATAATTATGGTTCCCAAGTTTTTAATTACAAGAGTGGACAATGCTTGGGTGGACCTTTCCTTTGTTTCTCAAGACCTGATTCCTCTTGTGATTATCCTTAATGTACTCTCCCTGTAACCTTCTCAAGATGTGTTAATTTAGAAAGGTTCTCTTGATGGGGTTTTCTCAGTGGCATCTACCTATTCTTTTCAATTGTATCAGGAAGTCGCTCCTACTTGGGCCAAAGCCTAGTTCTCTGGCCTTACTCCCAAAATTAATGTCTTCTTCTAGATTTTTCTTTACAACCACATTCTCACGATCGATAATCTTATAAAGAGATTTTTCCATATCCCCAATAGGTGTGTGTTATGTAGATGCCAAGATTAGTCTGTGGATCACCTATTCATCCATTGCACTTATGTTAGCAAGATATGGCAGTCTCTCCTTTCTTCTCTTGAGTTATCCTAGTGCTTTCCCCTATTTTTTAAAGACCTTTTTACTCAATGGGCCCTTCCTTTTAAAAACATAAAATCTCACAAACTCTTCTCTTGGATTCTCCCACATCTCTGCTAGAGAGTGTGGAAAGAATGTAATAATCACATCTTCCATGATTGTTGTGATCCTCTTGACATAATCTTTAAAAAGATCCACTTTGCATTAAAAGAAAACTTTATTTTTGTAGTGGCTCTAACCATTTTGTAGGAAAAGATCAAATTGCTGACCCTAAGAAGAGTATAGAGAAAAGATAGAATTGCACCTGGAGTTGTCCCCTGAAAGACTAGTTCAAGGATAACTTTGATGGTACGGCCCAAGGAAATCCAGGAGAAGTGGGAAGTGGAGGTATGATAAAAAATTGCTATGGATTTGGGATTGTTACTGTCACCTTCCCTCTCAGCTCTCAAAAAAACCACTATGCTGAAGAAAATGTTGTTGTCCAAGTCACTAAAGTTTCCCTCGACACTAGTGTCAAAAAGCTCTAGCTTGAAGGAGATTCAAAGAATATCATAAATTGTTTAAATTCTAACCACTCCCCTTCATGGACTATATCAAATATGATTGAAGAAACATGTGCTCTCTTAAATTAATTTGAAAAGGTACACATATCCCATGTGTACAAGGAAGCCAACCAAGTTGCTGACTCATTTTCCAACTTGGTTGTCAAAAAGGATGCAATGATTAGATGGCATCATGGTGGATATTTCCCTCTTGATGTGAAGGATTTAGTCAAAAGGGATAAATATCAAGGAAATGAGGGAATCATTAATGAAAATAATGAATCGTAATGTTGCTTATTGGATGTGGCATTCCATAAATGGTAAGTATTAGATTGACAGGAAGGACAATAACTATGCCTCCCTCTCGCATGCTTTCTAGGTGTTCATTCCCAAGGTTAACATCTATTGTTTAAGGCAAAAGAGAAGAAAGTTTTCGATTACCTTGGTAAGAAAGAATCAGAATAGATTCTATTTGTTAAACCTGAGAGTTTTCCTAAACCAAACTTGTGGATGGGAGGTGAAAGATACAAAAGGGACCCCATGAATGATAGTGGGAAATGGAGGAGATGCACCAGTGTTTGGAATGCACTACAAAAATGAGAAATTTTGACTTTCATAGAAAGGTTACATGGAAGCAATCTAGTGGTTACTAAAATGTTTGTGAAAATATGCAATGAAGGTTGTGTGTTGATTGAAGGGAAGAACTTCACTACCACAGAGGAGGTCATCTCGAATGTCACTGGGATACCCATTATGGGAAAGAAATTTTACAGGGACCGAAAAATCTATGACTCTATTGTCAATGATTTTTTAAGAGATGAGGATGAGAGGAATGCCATCACCAAAGTGGGAATGCACTACCATCCTAAATGAATTAAAATATTATGGAGATTTTTCCTCAGAGCTCTCATCTCTTATGTGACGCTGGACACCAGGTTTGATACTAGGATAAGGACCTACCATTTTGTGCTGTTGAATCATCTCAGACATGGTATGAAGGTCTCCATCTCGTTCTACTTCTATGATTTTATTAATGAAAATATTAATGGCTATAGGGACAAGAATACTGCTAACCCTACATTTCATGAGGGGTTATTAGTTTTAATTTATGAATATTTCAAAGCCCAAACCCTAGGGAAGGAAATTGTTGTCAATAAGGATAGAGGTGATATTTCTAGTTTTGACTATGTCCCCTCACACATTGAAGATAGTGTGGGTTTTCAATTGGAGGACCAGGAGGATAGAGAGACAAAAAAGCAGAAACATGGTTCTTCCTCCAAGAAGAGAACTGCTAGCTCTGTCAAAAAAGAAAAACCCTACAAAAAATAGGCTAGAATGGCTATTTCCTTAGAAGAGGAATATAATGACAATGAGGAAGGGATGAACACTAATGAAGAGGAGGATATATCTAGTGGAGAGGACAAGAAGAAAAAGGATCATGCTATGGGGAAAAAATCAGTTTTAGGGGGGATTTCTCAAGCTGACTATCTGTGGATTTGGCTATCAATGATAGAAATACTCCCCCTCCCCCTTCTAGTATCCATGAGAAGATCTAGGACTCTAGTTTGGATGTTCTTGATGACTACCAAGATGACCCCTCTACCCATTCCCCAAATCCCCATGAGTCATCGGATGATAAGGACTAGACCAAAGAGGAGTATCGCATCAACGAATCTGGCAAGGGGGAAAAAGTCTGGCACAACTTCAATGTGAATGGTGTGAAGATGGGGATAATTAAAAAAGTTGTGAACCCCAAAGTTCTTGAGAATGAGGAGGGTGGGATTTAGAAAGAGGAATTGATTGATGTGATTATGATCATTCTCAGTGACAATACCAGAGAGATGGAGCTTAACCTTCTCAATAATGCCAAGAACATTATGCTGGAAAATTTCAGGTCTATTAAATGGCTCTATCATGAACTGGGGAACCTCAAGGACAAAATGCATGGAATTGACAACAACAAGGATAGAAAAGCTACCAAGGATTACCAACGATTGGATTCTAGCATTAACAAGATGGAAGAAAAAATGCAGAGCCTTGACGAAACCCTCCAAGGCATAGCATAGTAGAGCTTCAATATCCTGAAGGCTTCAAACAAGAACATCAAGTTTCTCATAGAGAAAAGGGAAGAAAAGTTGGTAGGGAAAGAAGTGCAGATAATAATAGAGGAAAAAGAGCAAAAGTTGAATGAAGGACTAGGAAAGAGAACAAGGGCTAGATCCAAGAAGAACAAGGATGAAGAAGACTCCACTAACATCCAAAATATCAAGGAGGCCAATGAGAAGATGGAGCTTCTTGATTCTAATGCAACCACTATGCTCATGAATCTTTCCTTACCTTTCTTTTTGTTGTTTTTTTTACCTGTCTCTACTTTTTGTAACTTCTATCTCTGTCGTGGTAGTTCTCTCGGCCCTACCAGTGACCTGTTTCAATTTTTTTTGTTAATGTTGTCCTACGACTTGAACTTTTAATGCTATATTTTTATATGTATTGGTTTTCAGACACCCTGTAAAACCTATTTTACATAACCAAAAAAATTGTCATTAACATTTTCAATAAAAGATTTAATTTAATTCACAAAAATGAAGAGCTAATGAAAAATATGTATTTAGTATTAGTCTATTGAATTCCTTTTTGTTTTCTTGGAACGTTGATGACTAGCTAGTGTTTAGGTTTTTTTTCCCTAGTTTACTGGTAGTATTATTTATAAAAGTTTTCAAGGTCCCTTCAAAAAATATTTTCCCCCAATCATAAACTAAGATAGATTTACAAGATCATAAATCTGACTCATTTGAAACGAGCATAAATAAATTGCAAGTATAGAAAGAATATAATATAAGAAAGATTAATATAATATAAAACTCATCAAAGGAAATCAATAAGACTCATTTCATAAAATATTTTACATCAATTATCAACAAAATGGATTAGGAGAATATAAAGTATAAAGATAAGGCATGTCTAGAGTTACTGCCAACATAGTATATACCACTCATTATGCATATGTTCTAGGTTTTGAGAGAGTGTGCATCCTTATAAATATATGAGTAATATGTATTGTCCTTTTTAATAGATGTGTATCTTTTTTTAGTGTTTGATTACTTAATTTTTATTGTTGAAAATGTCCAAATACTTTGAAATGTAGTATATTCAAATACACATCAAATTTAGAACAAATTTATATTGTAAACTTTACATGTCCATGTACATGGCCATTTTATTTTTGGCCTACCTTGATTGAAGTATGCTAAATTAATAATATATTAAAAGGTGATGATATTGTGTTATAACTGGTTCATAACATTATACCTCATTACTGCTTTTCGTATCTAGCAAGGGTTGTAGAGCGTAAGAATACCAATATAAAAGATTAAAATATAAATTTATATTTATCAATTTTTTCTTATTGTGAGATGATATAACATGTGTTCTATTGCAAGTTCCTTTATCATGGTAAATAAACATTTTCATAATTCAATAATAAATAAAGGTCACTATAGCTAGCAAATATACATTGTGACTACACAACTCATTTTCATAATTTTGAATGTTGTCTTCAATCTTTTTCATCATCTTTATTTGTCCAAATGAAATGTTGATCTAATAAAATACGATCTCCTATCAAGTTTGCAAGTTTTTTATTATTTTCTCTAGGCACCATCTTATATTTTAAGATATTTTAAAATTATCCATGCTTGTAAATTATATAAAAGTTTTTTATTTTGTTAGAGAATTATTGTATGTCACATAGAATAAGATAGAAACATTGTCATCATTTTCTCATGTAATTAGGATTAGCCCTATAAAATAATATGTGGATCCACATACTCTTGTAAGACATCCATGATTATTGAATTGATCTTTATTTTTCATGCAATTGTAAATTTAATTTATTCATCAAAATAATGCAAACAATTTTATGGTAGTTGTCTAACATCCCATGATAACGTCGACCTAATTTACAAGTCATTAATTATACGATTAAGCCTTCCAAACTTATTATTGAATAATTGCATTTATTTTAATTCTATTCTTCACCACAACTATATTATTTATATTAATTAATTGTATCTGTCAACCCAAATGTATGATATATTACTAAATAATATACAATGTACATGTATCTTAATTAATAAAGTGTTTAAGAAAAGTTTAACCAAACATTCATAAATAATTATTTCACAACAATATTATATGGAAACATTAACATATGTACTATTTCATTTATAAGATCCAATCATAAGTGAATAACCAATGATCCCAATGGTCTTGTCATCCTCTTGCTCATTCACTTTGCACTAATTGATATATAATTCCATAATGTATAGATTATCTTTATTTGGTTTATTATGTCATAGGTGTTCCCTTTTGAAAAGCCTCGACCTGATATGGACGATCAACGACTAGAAGTGGTGTAGTGCCCAATGACTTCCATTGAGATAATCTCAGTTGTCTATTTTTTGTCGTCATTTATTTGGATGTTTTTTCCGTGTTCTATAAGCACTTATTGCATCTATCATTTGTACAATTCCATTATCCATACATAAGACAAGACAGCTGATAATAAAAGCCAAAGCGAACTTATTTGCAGGTAATTACGTAAAATGTGGAAATACTTAAAAGTATTTGTGGACTGATCTCGAAACATATTTGACCTTTCAATCCAAAATAAAAATCTTTGAATCATTTTTAAGTTACTTATTTTTCAAAGAGAAAGGTCTTACAATTTTTATCTAGTTAAAAAATAATTATAATCTTGATCTTCCTAGCAAGCCTAGAATTTGATGGTCATATTCACTATTTTTCTACTTTTGAGTCATAGATGGCATGCTGAAAATTTATTGGACCATATAGATTGATAGGTTAAAATTTGTTATAGATAATATAATATTTTATTCAATAAAATAAATAAATATTAGTTTATATATAATATATGATATATATTTATGATAAATGTGTCTATTATGTTTATTATATTATTTATTAATTTAGAGTATTTTTAAATCAAAATCTATGCAATTTAGAAACTTATTTTACATTATACCCTTTTTCTAATTTTATATTATTTTATCACAAATAGAAGTTTCTATATAATTTTTTATTGATTTAAAATCTTTTCAAAATAAAACATATGAATTTAGAAACTTGTTGAGAAGATTTGAGATTTTTGTAAATATTACTAATTTAGACTTATAATATATTAAAAATAATTTTAAATTTAAAAGAATTATTAGACTATTTGTAAATTTTAAAAAAATTGAAAATCAATATACATCTTAAAACATAAAATGAAAGACATTAAAATGATCAAACCATCATGAAAATTTATATGACAAGTAGGGGTGACCGTCAAATTCAAGGACACATTCGAGGCATGTGTCCTAGTATCAATTTCATACCATGTAGACTATACAAAAGTTTTACAATGTCAAAAACATTCACATAACCTTTAAATGAATTTGCAATCAATGTCAATGGTAATTGCCCAGTGGATGACATCTATGCATCAATGTCAATAGTAATTGCCATCCGATCTTTGGTCAGCGTTTCCCCTAATTATTAAATGTCAAATATGACTGGTAAAGTTTGATATAACGCGAGTCAATGGCTTGGTCCTCTGAAATTTATCGTCCATCGATACATGGTTGAGATTACAGAAGTTATCAAGCTCTATGTCTCACAAGTCATCGAGGGGAAAGGCAATGAAGCTCTCTTTCAAAAAAAAAAGTGACTATGCATCCCGTGGAATGGTTACCGCCATTAAAACCATTGCAACAACTGAAATGAGTGCCAAGTATATTGTTAACCAGGGCATCACTACGATCACACTGTAACAGTATAAACAAGAATAGTAAAACATGTTTGGAATTAACTCATATATAACGTATAGGAGTATACACATGCCAGTGCTTGAATTATATGCCTTTATTTGATAAGAGAGAAAATAAATGAGAGTTTTGTTTTTTCAGGACTTAATTGTACATGTGGAAAAATTTATTTCGAGGCCAACATACTCTACCTGATACTGGAAAAAGATACCTTTTGGAAGGTTTCAGTATAAAACTTTGAGTATTTGACCACATATGAGGCAGTAGAAATCACCAATCCTACTTTGGTGCCAGAAAATCTCACTACTGATACTGTAGTTGTCTTTCTGATTAGGTGTCAGTGTCCGTTCGAAGCCCAAATCAATAAGGGGATCAATGCATAGATAAAATATGTTGTACAGAAAGAAGATTCTATGGAATCCATCAATGAGAAATTTAGTGCAAATCTCCAAGATTTGATGTCTGCAAACGGTATGGCTTCAAATTTAATTTCCAACACTACACTTTTGGTTCCTATCTCAGACATTAAATTAAATTTATATCTTTCTCCAAGAGGAAGGGGAAACCATATGGATGCAAACACCTCTACAATCCTAAATAAACAAACAAATACATAGTGGTGATGGAACCGTTTGTGTTGCTCTAATCCTGAGGGTTTACTTGCCCAAGGACAAGATCATTGGTAATAGGTGCAACCATCATCTATGATGGTGGCCCAAAAGATACTTGGGTTTTTGTACTACGATAGCCAAATGGGCATCTATTTATTGGTATCCGTGTTGGTTTACAATTGAATAGTGTGCCCTTCAGCTACAGAAGAGGTATTTCAAGGAAAACCATCGGCTCTTGGTAATTGCCATCCAATCTTTGGACAACGCTTGCATTGCAGTTGATATTATATAGCCTCTTGATGACAAATTGATTGGATGATTTCTTGTGATGCAGGAGCATCCTAGGTGTAAGAGCAATCTTGCATCACCCAAAAAAAATAATATTTCTATTTTTATATTCAATAAGGGCTATTTTGTGCAGAGCTGCTATTTATGGAAAGTTACTATTTTTGGTAATTTTTGTATGTGCTCAGAATGATCTGATTTCTTTCTTGGAGGTTCATTTTGGTCATATAAGTCTGCCAGTAAAGTTTCATTGCCAGATCAACTGTATGCTGGAAGATATTGAAGATTTTCGGTATTGGCAGCAGGGTACAGAAACTTTGAACTCATTTTTGAAGGCTTTAGAGGCCCCGGATGAGGTCAAAAATTTGGGTGACGGGCACTTGAGTTGGGCAGGCCTGTAGAGCGCTTCGTGGCATTTTCGAAATGGCGTTATAATAGCCCATTGGGTCAATTGGTGATGACTTATGGTCTTCGAAAGTTGGGCCACCTAAAATGGCAGAAAATAATTTTCTTCAAAATTTCTGTTCGGGTTTCAGAGGTTATCTTGAGCCGACTATGATGTAATAAAATGTAAAATAAAATAATTCTAAGTTTGGTCGGCCTTATTGGCTAAAATTCTGGAACCTTCCCAGGCGGTGGAAAAATTGCCTATAAAGGAAAGTTGTATTATTGTCTTAGGTAGTTCAAAATAGTTCTGGGTAGTAGATCTGGGTAATAGTTTGAGGCTTTGTCCTACAGAATATTGTAAGGGAATGCCCATGTGGCTTTGCATATTGTAATTTTGAAAGTTTGTAATTCCACATTTTGTGGAGATAATAAGAAGCCAATTTTCTATTCTTGCATATTGTTGTTGTTTCTCTATTTCTGTTATGTGTTTGTGGTATTAAGGGGAGCACCCTTCATCAAGTGGTATCAGAGCCGGGTTTTCCTGAGTGTGTAAATACATCACCGACTGTGAGGCAGTTTGCACCACGACCGTGGTTAGGGTTTCAGGGCACATCACAAAAAATGCCTCCATGAAGGGAACGTGGTGGAAGATCTGGTGTTGTAACACCTGAGGTTAGGGCACTGCAGAGACAAGTGCGAGCATTGCAAGAGGAGATTCATAGAGGAATGAATCTTAATGTCAGAGATGAAAGTGAGGATGAAGCTGAAGAAGAATATCAAGAAGGAGAAGTTGAAATTGTGAACCAGGAGGAAGAAAGGCTTTTTCGGGCTATTTCTAAGATTGGGAAAAGACCTAAGATTGAGGTTCCTAAATTTTCTGGAAATCTTAACCCAGAAGAATTGATCGACTGGATCAATGAATGTGAGGAATATTTTGAGTATGAAGATGTTGAGGATCTTGATAGGGTCAAATTTGCGAAGGCCAGACTAAAAGGTCATGCGAAAATATGGTGGCAAGAGGTTCAGTTGGAGTAAAATAGAAGGGGAAAGGAGAAAATCATGAGATGGGATCGGATGGTGGATAAATTGAAGTGACAGTTCATTCCTATTAATTATGAGCTTGACCTACTGAAGAAAATGCAGAGTTTGAAGCAAGCAGGAAGATCTGTTCAGGAGTATACAGAGGAGTTCTATCGACTTCTCATCAGAACAGGCCATGCGGAAGCTGATAAGGATAAAGTTGCCCAATACCTAAATGGGTTAAGGCCAACCATTCAGGAGGAGCTGAATTTGGTTCGAATGAACAGTATTGAAGAGGCATACTAGTTTGCCCTAAAAGTAGAGGAAAAGCTGAACAAGAAGTTTGAGAGAAGACAAAACGGAAGAGGTCGCGGTGGACGATCTGGTGGACGGTCATATGGTGTCCGAAATGAAGATCCAAAAAATAAGGATGAGGCCAGTAGCAGTCAGAATCAGTGAGAAAATAATTCCAATCACTTCCAAGATCAGAATAATAGAGATCAGAGAGGAAGAGGAAGAGGACAAGGATCTAGAAGAGGTGGCTTCCGTGGAACATGTTTTCACTATGGAGAAGAAGGTCATAGGGCATTTGAATGTCCTCAGCACCAAGGCAAAATAGATAGGAGAAATGAAGGTCAGGCTAGAGTTGCACATGTAGATGAAGATGCCAGATCATCAAATTCTGAAGATGCTGAAAGAGGAGAAACATTGATTAACAGAAGAGTCCTGTTGAGTGGTGAGAATGAACCTAAGCAAAGGAGGATCCTATTTCACACCCGGTGCAAGTGTGAAGGTAAATATTGTGATATGATTATTGATAGTGGAAGCACTGACAATTTGGTGTCAGAAGAGATGGTGAAAAAGTTGAAGCTCAAGAGATAGAAACACCCACATCTATATCGGATTGCCTGGGTACAGGATGACCACAAGGTCAAGGTCAATGAACAATGCCTGGTGAAATTCAAGATTGGTGGATACCAAGATGAGCTATTCTGTGATATCATATCTATGGATGCATGTCATATGTTGTTGGGTAGACCATGGCAGTTTGACAGATGTGTTGTTCATGATGGTCGTGCGAATACCTGTTCCCTGACAAAGGATGGAGTGTGACATAAGCTAAAACCATTGAAGGAGTCTGAAGAAAAGGTATGTGGTAATGCAAGGATAACTTTTGTTGATGGAAGAAATTTCCTAGATGGTATGAGGCATGAGAATGTATGTTTTTCTTTAATTCCAAAAGCTGGTAAAGAGGAAGTAGAAGATGTTCCTATAGAAGTTGCAGATTTGTTGAATGAGTTTCAAGATATTGTATCCGATAACGTGCCTGATGGATTACCACCAGTCAGGAAGATCAGTCATCAGATGGACTTGATCCCAGGAGCGAGTTTGCCGAATAAGGCAGCACACAGAATGACACCTGCAAAAAGTGAGGAGTTGAACAGACAAGTACATGAACTGTTACAGAAAGGATTGATCCGTGAGAGTCTGAGTCCATGTGTTGTACCAGTAGTATTAGTACCAAAGATGAATGGAGAATGGAGGATGTGTACAGATTCTAGGGCAATAAACAAGATCACAATCAAGTATAGGTTTCACTTGCCACGAATGGATGATATTATAGACTGTTTGAGTGGAGCTGTGTATTTCTCAAAGATAGATCTGAAGAGTGGATATCATCAGATTCAGATCAGAGAAGGAGATGAATGGAAGACTTCCTTCAAGACAAAGGAAGGACTATATGAGTGGTTAGTCATGCCTTTTGGGCTAACCAATGCACCGAGCACTTTCATGCGGCTCATGAATGAAGTTCTGAAAGAATTTCTGGGTAAGTTTGTCATTGTTTACCTAGATGATATTTTGATATTTAGTAAGACATTGGATGAGCATATGATGCATATTCGTATGGTATTTGAGAAGTTGAGAGAAGAGAAATTGTTGATTAATTTGAAGAAGTGCAGTTTTGTGAAGAAAGAGTTGGTGTATTTGGGTTTTGTAGTTTCAGGAGAAGGTCTAAAAATGGACCCAGAGAAGGTACAAGCTATCCTTGAATGGCCTACTCCAAGGAGTGCTACTGAGGTAAGATCTTTTCATGGTCTAGCTAGCTTTTACAAAAAGTTTATCAGAAATTTTAGCAGTATTTGTGGACCCTTGACTGAAACAATGAGAGGGGATAGAAAAGAGTTTAAGTGGACTAATGGGGTAGAAAAATTTTTTCAATTGTTGAAATAAAAAGTTACAGAACAACCTGTTTTAGCACTTCCAGATTTTAATAAGGTTTTTCAAGTAGATTGTGATGCTAGTGGTACTGCAATAGGAGCTGTTATGAGCCAAGAAGGTAAACCTGTTGCTTATTTTAGTGAGAAGTTAAATGATGCCAAGAGAAAATATTTTGTTTATGATCAGGAATTTTATGCTATAGTTGAGGCATTATAGAAGTGGAGACATTATCTACTTCCTAAGGAGTTTGTTTTGTATACTGATCATCAAGCTTTGCAATATTTGAATAGTCAAGGAAAATTGAATCAAAGGCATTTGAAATGGATTGAGTTTTTGCAGAGTTATACATTTGTTTTGAAACACAGGAGTGGAAAGTCTAATAGGGTTGCAGATGCTCTTAGTAGAAGGAAACTATTGCTGACAAAAATGCAGATTGAAGTGGTTGGGTTCAAGGAACTCAAGAATTTGTATCCAGAGGATCTTGATTTTGGTGAACCTTGGAAAGCTTGTACAGAACCTGTTACTCTAGACAGGACGAAATGGTTGGATTTCATCATCTAGGATGATATGCTATTCAGAGGGAGTCAGTTGTGCATTCCACGAAGTTCTATGAGGGAGAATCTCATCAAGGAGAAGTATAGCGGAGGATTGGCTGGACATTTTGGTCGTGATAAAACCCTTGGTTTGGTTAGTGAGAATTATTATTGGCCATAGTTGTAGCAAGATGAATAAGTTTGTACAGAGTTGCAGAGTATGTCAGATGGCAAAAGGAGTGAAGCAGAATATAGGGTTGTATCAGCCATTACCCGTACCACAGAAGCCTTGGGAGGATATCAGCATGGACTTTTTTCTTGGTTTACCGAGGACTCAGCGGGGACATGATTCAATTTTTGTGGTGGTTGACAGATTTTCAAAGATGGCACATTTCATTCCCTGCAAGAAGACTAATGATGCTGTTCATGTAGTAGAATTGTTTTTCAGAGAAGTAGTGAGACTTCATGGTTTGCCAAAGACCATTGTTTCAGATCGGGACACTAAGTTTGTTGGATATTTCTGGCGTACATTGTGGAAGAAGTTGAAGATAGATTTGAAGTTCAGTTCATCACATCATCCACAGACTAATGGACAGACAAAGGTGGTGAATAGCAGTTTGGAAAATTTGTTGAGATGTTTGGTTGGAGATAAGCCAACAGGATGGGATTTGATTTTACCACAGGTGGAATTTGCATACAATAATTCTGTCAACAGGAGCACTGGTAAATCACCATTCCAGATTGTATATGGGAGTAGTCCAAGAAATGCATCTGAATTGAGGAAGATAGATAAAGGAGAAATAAGTAGTGCTGAAGCTGAGGATTTTGCAGAACACTTGAAGAACATCCATGGGGAGGTGAGGAAGCATATTACCAAGATGAATGCATAGTATAAGGCTAAGGCAGATGAGAAAAGGAGGTATAAGGAATTTTAGGTTGGTGATGAAATCATGGTTCATTTGCAGAAGGAGCGGTTTCCAGTTGGTACATATAACAAGCTGAAAATGAAGAATTTTGGACCATGTAGGATACTGAAGAAACATGATTCAGGAAATGCATATGAGGTAGAATTGCTTACTGAGCTAAATATTTCACCAGTGTTTAACATTTTAGATCTGACAGAGTATCATGAAGGAGGTGTTGAAGATGAGATCACAGCAGCACAGTGGAGTAGTCCAGCAACTAGTTCAGACACTAAGGAGATCGAAGATATACGAGACAGTCATGTTGGCAGAAGCACAAGGAACAGGACATATGAAGAATATCTGGTCAAGTGGAAAGGATGACCTGTTGAAGATTCATCATGGCTGACAAAGGAGGAGGTTAGCCATCTTGGTTTTCCTCTGCACACCTGAGTCGTGATAGGGTCACTTCTCAAATTACCCTAGGTGTCTGATGCAGGAGCATCCTGGGTGTAAGAGCAATCTTGCATCACCCAAAAAAATAATATTTCTATTTTTATATTCAATAAGGGCTATTTTGTGTAGAGCTGCTATTTATGGAAAGTTACTATTTTTGGTAATTTTTGTATGCGCTCAGAATGATCTGATTTATTTCTTGGAGGTTCATTTTGGTCATATAAGTCTGCCAGTAAAGTTTCATTGCCAGATCAAGTGTATGTTGGAAGATATTGAAGATTTTCGGTATTGGCAGTAGGGTACATAAACTTTGAACTTAGTTTTGAAGGTTTTAGAGGCCCTGGATGAGGTCAAAAATTTGGGTGACGGGCGCTTGCGTGGGTCACGCCTGTAGAGCACTTCATGGCATTTCTAAAATAGGGTTATAATAGTCGATCGGGTCAACTGGTGATGACTTATGGTCTTCGAAAGTTGGGCCACCTGAAATGGGGGAAAATAATTTTCTTCAAAATTTTTGTTCGGGTTTCAAAGGTTATCTTGAGCCGACTATGATGTAATAAAATGTAAACTAAAATAATTCTAAGTTTGGTCGGCCTTATTGGCTAAAATTTTGGAACCTTCCCAGGTGGTGGAAAAATTGCCTATAAAGGAAGGCTATATTATTGTCTTAGGCAGTTCAGAATAGTTCTGGGTAGTAGATCTGGGTAATAGTTTGAGGCTTTGTCCTATAGAATATTGTAAGGGAATGCCCATGTGGCTTTGCATATTGTAATTCTGAAAGTTTGTAATTCCACATTTTGTGGAGATAATAAGAAGCCAATTTTTTGTTCTTGCATATTGTTGTTGTTTCTCTATTTCTATTATGTGTTTGTGGTATTAAGGGGAACACCCTTCATCATCTTGCCAAGATACCCATTTGAGCAAGAAAACCCATGGCATTCAGATCTTTCTTGTTCATAAACCCATTTGAGGACATTGAAATCTTTCTTGCTCATCAACCCATTTGAGCACATTGAATGATTTCTTAGATGCAAAGATCCATTGCATTCATTGCTAACTTTCTTTCTTGTATACCCATTTGAGTATGAGTTCATTGATTTCTATCTTGCTACTATTTTCATGGATTCAATCAATTTTGCTTCATCAACATACTCTGTAGCAGCAAGATTTCTCCTTCTGATATTCATAATTTTTTTGAAGAAAAAGAATAAGAAGAGTTTGTCATTACCATTACCACTAGGTCCTCCTAGATGGCCCATGATTGGAAACCTCCCTTAGCTTGGGGAGAAACCCCACAAATCTCTTTTCCAAAATATCTATGGAGCATAAAAGAGATTAACTAACTTTTAAATCAAAATCTGTGAGCCATCCCTTGAGTGTACAACGTTAATGGGAGTACAAGCATATCCCTATTTAATTCTTCAACATGCAATGTAGTTAGAATGGATTGCGTCAAGGCTGAACAACTTTGGTCAGTGCACATAAATGGAAAATGCAAAAGAAATTATAGAGGAGATGTGGAGAGCACCCTGATGGACGAAAAACCATATAGAATTGAATAATTCTATGCAAATGGTGAAAGCATTTAATTGGTGAGTAGATCATTGCCATGAAATGACTTGGGATGAGACGTTTCTAGTCAGGACTAAGCTGGAAAATCATGACAATGACCAATCCACTATGGTGCTATGTGAAAGGAAATAAAGCCAAAAGTGACTTCTTTTTTGCCAGCACAACTAAATAAAATCTGATGTCTTTATTAAATATTTGATGTCTTTAATAGGAGAATGGGTAGAAAGATAATGGTAGATATACGAAGTGAGTATAGAGAGATGGGGAAAAAATGAGAGGGACAGATGGATGAATGTAGAGAGGGATGTGTATTTAGAGATAGAGAGATGAAAATAGAGGAGCAGAGAGAAAGAGGGAGAAGACAAAGAGATAGAGAGTGGTACATGAAGAGCTAAAGATAAAAAGAGCTAGGGAGATAGATGAGAGATAGAGAAGAAAAGATCAAAAGATAAGAAGGAAGAGGGATAAATAGAGATATATAGATGGTGGGATGGATTGACAAAGAGATAAAAAGATAACGAGATGTATAGGGAGAGAAGGAGAGAGACGTATAAATAGATAGATAGATAGATAGATAGATAGATAGATAGATAGATAGATAGATAGATAGATAGATAGATAGATAGATAGATAGATAGACATCAAACATAGATAAGTACATATACACAAATAAATATGAAGATGGGGAGACATCAAGAGTGGGAGACAAAAATAGGGGAAATAGATGGAGGGAGGTAGAAAGAGATAGGGATGGAGATTTATGTGAAAGAGAAAGATAAATATATATGACCATTTGAATGGGGGAGATATATTAAGGATACAAAGGGATGGAGAAATAACAAAATAGAGATACAAATAGAGGGGGATATGGTGGACGAAATAGAGAGATGTAGAGATTTAAAGGTGTATGAAAGGGGGTGATGGAAAGAGATGGATAGATGGAGAGAGGGATATTTGTCTAGATATGGAGTGGGGAGAGGAAGATATAGATAGAGATGAATATAGAGTGAGAGGATGGGATAAAATTGATAGATTGATAGAGAGAGATTGATAGGTAACAATAGAAATAGATCTAAGGAGATACATAGGGAGACATAAAGAGGGATAGATAGAGAGGAAGAGATAGAAAGAGATATAAATGGTCAAATAGTTTGGTAAAGAGATAAGAAGATATAGAGTGCATGAGAGGGAGATACTGACAAAGGAACAAATACTTAGCTGACCTTCCATACATCTACGATGTACCCATTGCACACTAAGATCTGATTGCTAGTATATTTATATGTTTGTCTATAAAAAAAATTTGAAAGCCATCATGATGAAGGTGCCAAATGACAAATACATCGTCCAATTGCCTTTTTAGGCAAAAGAAAAGGACATCAATCGTTAAGATATATAAGGAAAGAAAGGTCGCTAAAGCAAATACGAAAAATCTACGCAGCGACACACCATAAAAATATTCTTCCCAAAATTAGATCTTCCATGCCTTTCTTACCATTCAAAAATCTTTCCAGATTTTAAAGGTTTAAAATGAGTATCCTTCTAATTTGTCGGGTGAATATGTTGTTTGTATATTTCTACCTTAAAAATAAAAAATTCGCATTGTGCAGGCAGATTTTTGACGCTCGCTGATTGTTGCTCAAGATTCTTATTCTAGAACATTTATGTGTCTTCGCTCAAAGCGACACAGATTTTTTTATTGGTTAATTGTGGGTCAGTCTGTCTACATTTCTAGATTGTGTTTGACTGAAGTTCTGTCTAGATTTACTTACCTTTACATAACGTCGAGAGAGATAGGCTATCTTTCTAGTTTTAAAAGTAAAGAGTAGGTGATATGTTTGACCAACTAAATTAATAAATATTCAGTTATGTCTCATATCTAAAGTGTTTTTAAGAAAGCATTTGATTAGTAACCGGCCACGAATGCTTACATGTTATCTATTGAACAACATAAGGGCCCGTTTGGTGCATGGAATTAACTTATCCAGAATAGGCTTATTCTAGAATAAGGACCTATTCTTGGATTAATTAATTCTCAAAATGAAAGCTGGAATTATCTATTTTTCATTTTTAAAATTAATTTGAACAATATGTATTTTTAACTTATTCAAATATTATAATTATAAAAAACAAATTCTTACAAATTTTAATTTTTGAACTTATCATTTTTGTTGCTGGTTTTTTAATTAAAATATATATGTATTTTTAACTTATATATTTTTAAATTAAAATATGTATTATTAACTTTTTAAAAAATAAGATTATAAAAAATATTTATTAAAAAAATATTAAAAATAAAAATAATACAAAGAAAATTATTAAAAAAATAAGATTATAAAATAAATAAATTATGATCCCTTAACCGTTCACACGACTCGAAAAATTTATACATTTTGTTGTAATTTTGAATCTATGAAAAGCTTATTCTGGAATAAGAAACAAAGTCGAGGTTTTTATTAGAATTAATTAATGCAAGCATTGGGCCGAAAATAGGAATTAGTTTTCTAATTCGAAAATTCAAAAAATGCCACAAACAACAAATTATTTTATTCTCGCATTAAATATAGCCCAACATTCTGCTGGCCTTCTATGACAGATTCTCTATTAAATGTCTTGTCCGGCAGTGATGAGTTCTTATGGGATCATAACTCCATTGACTTATGGAATCTAGATGATGTACAAAACTTATATCGGTAACGTTTTTGAAATTGTGTGCATTGGTTTTTGTATATTGGTTGAATGAAAGCTTCCATTATTTCCCTTCTGTAGTCTGTCACGTGCTCATAGTGTGTCTAGGATAAAATGGAGATACTTGAGCAAGAAGTGACCTAAATTCAATAATGTGCCCAATGAGGACGATTCATAGGCTGTCAAAAAAGACAATGGTAAATTTTTCTTATCATTTGAATGGTTTTTTAATTTCAACATGAAGAGTGTGGAAAACTTAATCTGCTATACTAGGATGTTTCTAGACTGCAATGCAATGAGTTCTTTATTTGATTTTTGTAGCAAAGCTGAGATTCAACCCATTTGCAGTTATTTTGACTATATCAATGCGTTCAAGTGAATCATTTTGGTGATGTTGTGCATCCTTCTCTCTGCACAAACACACAAGGATACATCTATAGTCTCTTAATTGAACTTTTCTACATATTTTAGCATGTTACTCTCTGTATTTATGGATAATAATATAGAAATAAAATAATAAAAGTACTCATAACATTTTAGGAAAAAAAGAAAAAAGAAAGGTTCTTAATTTTTAGTGGCTGTGTTTATCTGGAATATATTCTATGTTTTTTGTGATCTAATGAAGTTTGATTTGTGGCTTATGAGATCATTCTACAACTCTAGCTTTCAACTGCATCCATATAGGGTTTTTAAGATTTTCATTAGGGTAGTCGTACCTTCCTCTCATTCCAAATTAATTGCAAGAAATTATGTGTTTTTTTTATAATGGCTTCAACCACTTTTGGCTGAGAAATTGTTGTTGGTGCCAAAGTGTTGGTTGTAGGTGCCAATGGCTTTCTCCAAGAAAGTATCCTAGGAAATTCATCCCCAAAGTATTTCAGGAGGTAAGTCCTCTTCTAATCCTGATGTAGTTTTGTCTCTGATGAATTTTTACAAGGCTTGTGAACGGTTTGAAATTCACTTTAATTCAATATTTTGTAGGTAGAGTTCCATTTGAAAATGTGCTTAAGGATTGGGTCACCAAATCGTAGTTCCATGATGGGGTGCACTTAGATGGTGTCCTGAATCTCACCAAAAAAATTTTCCTTTTCTATTTTTGAAACCCTTCCCATGTTGAGGGTATTCTCAATCCTGGCCTCTAGTTTGTTCGCACTTCCCTCCTTATCTTTCGGCCCCGGTTGAGAGATTTCACCATCTCTAATGATAAGAAGCTCAAAGTACCTATTTGGGTTGAATTTCCTAGTTTTCCTTTGCCTTGGTGGCCTTTCCTACAAAATATTGCTCAATCCTTAGGTAGGGTAGTTTTCTCATAACCAGAGAACTTCTTTCATGCTCTCCCTTAGAAGAGAGTCTGTGTTGAAGTTGACCTTGCACATGACTTAAGAGAATCAATTGAAATCCTATGACAATGTGCAAAACATTTTTGTGATCTTTACTAGTCCATCAATCCACATAAATTGATCATGTACTAGGATTAATACTATCCTCATCCATTCATGCTTAAATATTGTTGGTGCATGCATAGCATAGACCAAACTCTTAGTCTACAAATGTGTGTGGTCGCTTTTCAATTTTCTATTCACACAGAGATTCTTGTATAATGTGTCAATTTTTGTTTGGCAAATATCTTCAATCTTGTAGTGCATGAAGGCACAAATGTATTCAATCAATATAACCCTTGGTGGGATCAATGATAGAGCTCCAAATTTATCAACCTCCATAGCAATGGTGGGACACAAATTGTACTTAGAATTCATGGGATCAATCTTCTCAACAATAACTAGTTTTTGTATCTTAAGTGCTATCTTGATCTCAGAAATAATCTTTAAACACTAGGTCTTTACTTAATAACAACTTTTAATTTGTGGACTCAACTCAGTAAATACTAGAAATACCTTGAATGTGCTAAATGTTGTTTAGAATTCTCAAATGACTTCTTGGAATCACGCGGTTGTCACTTCTCAATCAAATACTACAAGAGCTCACGAAAATGTATGGTAGAAATGAAATAGCATGCCCTCTATTTATAGTTTCTCCCAGATTAGGGCTTCTAACAGCTATAATTTTTTTTATTAAATACTTCTCACCTACTTCGTTTCACTATTAACTAAAATACACTTTCCTTCACCGAATGGAACAAAATAACTCAAACACTTTATCCATCAACATATGAAATATGAACTTAACAACTTATATCCAAATGCATCTTAATATGCTAATATGGATCTTTGCACTATTTCTAGGAATTGATTTATGATAGAATTTAGGTTGAATCATTTCCTACACATACCTTTGACTGATTAAGTGAATATAGGTGCACCTGATCTAGTGCATGTGGTGCCATTAATTGTTCCAAGTTTTGTTTCATCATTTTGAGACTTCTCTACTTGTCCTATTCATATGATCTCTTATTTCACCAATATTAACTTGATTCTTTTCATTCAGTTGTTCCTTTATTGGGGCTTTACCTTGGTACTTGTAGTCTTTGGCTAGGTGACTGACCTTATGATAATTAATACAAGCCATTCCAAAGTTTCTTCATGATTTTTTTATTGTTCATACCATGCAACCTGAAGCAATTTGCAACAATATGACCAAATCTCGCATATGTAGTACAAGTGATTCTTGTATTATAATCCCATGGTATAGCTGGCCCTTGCCTATTATTTGCAAGATTATGTTGGTTAGGGACCCATTTATCACTCCTTATTTGTGACCTACATTCCTTAGATTTATGACCATATCTATTGTAATTGTTATATTAGCCCTTTTAGCCTAGATTCCTTAGATTGTTAGCAATTATTGATCTACATTCAAATGTCTTATGACCAAACTTATTACAATTGTAATGGTGACCATTCAACTTAGGAGTACTCAGTGGCTTACCTCTTTTTCTCCTACAGACATTTGTTGTGTGTCCTAGTTTCCCACAGTGATATCATGTAGGCTTGTTTGTCTTTGGTGGGATAACAACATTATCTTGATTGGTTGCTTGATTTAAGGACTCACCCTTCTCCGTAGTGTTATTTGCATTAAATCCAAGTCTAGTAGTATCTATTGGTTGTCTCAGATTTCTTATTTGTTCATACAATACCTTTAATGCTTCATTATTTCTTTTCAAGACTTCATTAGCATACTTGTCATATTTCAAATCATTTTTCAAATGTTCATTCTCAGATCTTAGTTCTACAATTTATCTACCTTTCCTTGCAACATCTTGATTTGCACTAACTAGTTGGTCTATGAAGTTGTAGTGAATTTGTGTCAACCTCAGTATTTATCTATCTTTTCATCCATTATTGTGGTCATTTGTCTTCTTTCATCTTCCACCATTCTTTTGTCATCTTCAAATTTTCCTTTCTGTCCTAGGTTTTCACACATCCTTACCGATTGTGCTTCTTGTTCTCTTTTCACTTATTTCACCTGATCAACTAGGTTTTTGTTCTTTCCAGACAGTTGTTATATTATAGCATCAGATTCATCAAGCATGGTTCCCTTTGATTATTTTTCAAAATTTTCTACATGAACTTGAGTGTCTTTCAATTGGTGCGCTAGCTCCTTCCATTTGTTAATTGAGTTCAATATTTTTCTCCTTGATCCATTAATTTTCTCATTTACCATTCTCCATTCTTAGTTCTAATTTATATTATTAATCACCCTTTGAATATACCTATAGCTCTCCATTCCTCTAGATCTTTTCTCTCAAGTGATTAAACTTCTTAATAAGAGACTAATCTCTAATACCAATTATTGGATTAGGTATGGAAAGGTAACTACTAAGAGGGGATGGGTGAATCAGTACTATAAAACACTTTTAAACTATATGAGCTTTCCTCCTTAAACATTTACTAAATCCATAAATTTTTCATTCATAAAATAAAATATATAACATGGATAACATATAACTCATAACATAATTATTTTGCTATCACATAAATCCTTGTTAGAGGATAAAAACTATGCTGGGGATTACACTAAAAAAACTTAACTATTACGGTAAAAAGTTTGCTTGGTTAGAGCTATAATATTTTGCTATTTCTAATAGCTTACTCTATTAAGAGTATTAACCGAGTCTTAAGACTACTAAATCTACCTTGTAAAAAAAATTTACAATTCTAATCTAAGAATTGTACATGGTTAAAGGATTTACAAAATAAGATTTTCTTGATTAAAAGACTTTACAATTCTGATTACTCTTTCATCAGTAACACAAACTTGTATAAAACTCTTTATGCTGAATAACTCATTACCTCATACTGTAAAATACTTACCATATCAATTTAGTGCTCGATAGATTCAATTCTAAATCACAATTAGTTTTTTCTTTTTATTGCTTTATACTTGGTGTTTTCTCCACTCATCACCTTCTCTTCAATCTCTTCTTCATACATTAAATCTCTCTTCATGCATGCATACTAATATTCATGTTCTGATTCACTTAAATATAATTTCTAAATGTGGTGCTAGATGTTCTAGAATCATCTCCACAAGCAGTGCTAGCAATGGTTACTCCTCCAATGCATATAACATACTTAATTCTCATTGGAAGATCTCAAATTATAATCATGTTTAATCATTATGTTTAAAGCCCCAACATTCTAATATTTAATATTCTTGAGATTTGTAAACCATTTTCTGCTCAGTGTCCAGATTCAATGTATCAACATATTCTCCTTGTGTTGGCCTGCTATGCTCGCTAATACATTTTCCTCAAGCTTAGTAACTATCTCATCTTCTCATTTTGGTTGATGTTGTATCTCAGTATAACTTGGTGCTTGGTACCTAAACTTTCTTTTCCTTTACCAAAATTACCTATTCCCTTATTTTCTTTACCGAATAACTTTACCTTCATTACCAACTTGTCTCTCCTTCATTACAAAATGACTTTGACAAATGTTATAACTTCCTCTAGGGCCTTATCCTCAAAGAAGGATAATTTTAAAGGCTCGCCCTCTAAGAAAAATATGAAGAGGGATCTATGGAAGATTCTGATACTAAAAAGGTCACTAAAGATGAGGGTTATGAAGATAAAACTGGGAAATAGGGGAACAAGAGGAAAATAGGTGAGTCCACTAGCAACAAGAAAAATAAAAAAAGGGTGAAAAGTACTAGTAGGAGGAGAATCCTTCTTTCTTCAGAGGATGATAGAAATCTAGAGCAAGAGAAGAGTATTAGAAAAAATATTGGGGAAGAAAAGGAAGAGGGAGGTAGGTTAAAGGTCGACATTGGGAGATTGGGCGAAGGCCATTTTCCTCTAGAGAAGGAGAAGGATAATCTACAAAATGTATACCAGGTTATAGATGAGATTTTTGAAAGCATTGAAAATGGTATTATAGGAGCCAAGGTGATGGAGAATGCTCCAACTAAGAACATTGAAGAGGGGAAAAGTGGGGTTAAAGATTTTCCAAAAGATAATAGATTCTTGGTAGATTTCACCTAGATGATGAGTAAAATGATGGATTATATTGGAAATATTAAAAAGGAAATGTAGGTGATGGGTTGTGAGGGTAACATCATTAAAAAGACCAGTCTTGGGGATAAACCTATTCTAGAGTGCCTTGATGAAATGAAGGAAGTAGTGGGTAGGGTGGAGGCTTATGCTCAAATGGTTGACAAGGTCTGGGAGATGGAAAAAGTATTGAAAGAGGAGGACAAGGTTATGGATGGGGATTTCGAGGGAAGACTCCACATGTTGGTTAACATAGTGGATAACTTGGAAGACTCCATGAGAAAAATTGGCAAATAATTCCTTGTTAGCCTCAGGGCCTACACTGAACATGCTAAGATCCTGGTTGATAAGATGGAACAGGAGAAGGGCAATAAAGAGGTGAAGGAGTTAAAGGATACTATGGGGTCGGGTAAGCGTACATCGGCTAGCACAATAAAAAATGGTACCAAAGAGGAAAAAGATGGCAAGGAGATGGAAGAGATCAAGAACTCAGCTGGGAAGATGCAACTTATTATGGTCCAGACTGAAGACTTAATGAAATGTATTTAGCTATAATTTCATTTTTTCTATTGTCCTATCTTTTTGTTGTTATTGACTATGTTTTTTTGAGCTATCACCTATTGTTATGGTTGTTTACTTTAGTGTTTTGGCTTCTATTCCTTGGTGCTATGGCATAGTTTCTATAAAAATTTTATGCTATTCAATACTTTAATATCTTTGTAATAGGTTTCGGGTCCTTGTAAAACCAGTTTTAACTTAATCAAAATATTGTAAAAGGTGCTAGAGAAAAATCTTATCCTCATTACACAATGGAAGTAGTCTTTTATCTCAATCTTTCTCACGATAATTATAATAAATGTACATACCTTAGGTATCCTTACTCAAGTCTAGGTTAATTCTACAATAATCCTTTACATGGACTTCATAATAATTGGCTTAACTAGCTTGGTGATCCTCTATAATATGGCTTCTCCACCTCTTCTCTATAGACCAAATGTGGGTAGTGGTAATAGATAAGATTTTTTGGATTCATTGATTTGCCTATGCTTATAACTTTAGGGAAGGTGTCTTGTACTCCAAGGAAGTATACTACATAAAAATTCTTGTAGGACTAGGGGCCACTCTTTTCTCTCTACAATTTTTCATCCAAATTGTGGCTAATAACTTTTCCCTAGTCAATCTTGTCTTAACTTCTTTGAATTATCTTGATATATAGAACCATCTAAGGATTTAGTTTCTTTGCCTATAAGACCCTAAATACTCTACTCTAGAGGGTAACATAATTCTCTATGTCTTCCTTAAGGTAATCCCTATGTAGATTCATTGTATCTAATTAGATGCATTTCCTCATCCTTTTGAGGTAGTTTTCATTGATGTGAACTCAATATCGGGTTCATTCATGCAAAAAAAAATTGCATATTTGAAGGAAACTTTTCCATATTCATAATGATTAAAATTTTTGAAAAACATCCTTGATTTTTTTTGTCAAACATTGAGGATAACTTCTCCCAATTTACCAAACACCTTTTTTCCTCTTATTTTTAAGTCTTTTCACATGCCATGACTAGGTCAATAAATTATACTGAAAAATGATAAGCTACTACCTAGATCAATAATGAGTTCATAAGTGAGATAGTATCTACAGTTCTTCCTTTGCGATTGTTCACCCATTATAAAATTCCCCCAGGTCCATGTCTCTTCTATCTATATTAGTAATCTTGATGTGGTTTTTTCCATAGCTTGTAGGTGTTGTTATAGTACATAATTTTATTTTTTTTTTGAGGCATGGTGGTCATATCCTTTGATACTTGAAAAATGATTGTTAGAGCCATATTGGTCATATACTTTTCTATTTGAAAAATGATTCTTAGTGTATCATCTTAAAATGGAAGTACTTCCATGATAAGAGCATTTAGCCCTCCGAGTAAGTAGTTTGGGATCATGTCAAGTACCTTGATCAGGTCATTGATCAAATCTGGCTTTCTCCCCATGTTCTTCTTCTCTCTGCATCTGATTTCACTTTATTTCTGCATTTCTTAGAATTATGGACTGAGGTCCTAAGGTTTTTGACCTCAAGGTCAAATTCAACATTGAGGGTCAAAGTCAACCTCACCCCTGACCTAGGTCAGGGATGATCATGACCCTGACCTAGGGCGGGGTCTACCTCGTCCTTGACCTAGATTTCAAATTTTAGATTCCCATGATTTTCGGGTGTCAGGTTTTAGAGATATTTATTTTTCCACTTTCGGGTTGTCCATTTCGGCTTTCAGAATGATAAATGCTTAAATTGCATTTAATATGGGTCCATATCTAGGGGTTAAGGTTAATTGAGATTTAATTGAACCCCAATGTAAGCCTTCTCTAGAGGTTTGTGCCCTAGATCACTATAAAAGGAATCCTTCCTCTCTCATTTTCTCCATCTCATTCCTTCATGCATCAAGCACTCTCAAGGATACATTAGTGATCAAGTTTTGGAAATCAAATTCTCTCTCAAGAAAGATCAAGAAAGCATCCATTCTCAAGAAATCATCCATTCAAGAATTCAAGTTCTCCATTGAAGATCAAGGATTCAAGCATTCAAGCGTTTGAATGGATTTGGTTCAAGCACTCAAGATTCATCATTCAAACCCTATATCTAGCCATCATGGTGGTGTGATCTTCCTTCAAGATCCTTTGTTCATCTTCAAGATTTATTCATTCTTCCCTCAAGGTGGATTCCAGGCATACAATCATGGAGGTTTGATTTACATTTGTTGATGTTATGTTCAAGCTTCCATATTAACATACTTGATTACATTTCAAATACAATTGCATATCTATTGAATATCATAGCTTCATTATTAGATCTACTTCTACTACTTGCTAGCATTCTCAATTTCAATTTCAATATTAAGTTTGATTCTAAATCAGGGTTTGACCAAGGCAAACCCCTCAAACAAAGAATAAAAACCCTCTTTTTCTTGTAGGTACAGGTGTGGAAATGTGGATATGAGCTTGGATTTGGATACCTTTTTCGGTGAACTTTCAACATCAGCGAACAAAATCAAAGTTGACCTTCAAAATATTAATGTAGCCTTTGACCTTTTATTGGGGTCAAAGACTACCTGTTGTCAGAAAGATAAAAGTTTTCTGGGTTTTCTTCATCTCTGCATTTCTAGTCTGAAATAGGTTGCAGAATTCCTCAAAATTGTACACAGACACTAGAAAATAGGTATTTCCAAATTAATTTCATCATGAGGTATGTATCTTATTTTATTTTATTTCAACTATTTCCCTTACAATTCAAATGTATGTGTAAAATATTGGCTTTAAGGTCTATTTTATGTGCAATCCATTGTTCTAGGACCCCTTTCTTTTGTGGATTTAGATATCCTATTGTGTTTGTTATATTATCTCGTGTGTTCACCTTCACTATACATTTTGGTGAACCCATTTAGGACAACTCTTTCTTTTTGGTGTTAGATCATTTATTTTCTTGCCTTAAGATTAGATTTCTTTTATGCTCTTGCATTTACATTTCAAAAATCCAAAAAAATTTGTAAAATTCCTTTAAAAATATAAAAATATTTTCATTTTTCATGCTTGTAGTGTTACTTTGTGGTCAACATGTATGATTTTTGCTTTCAATACTTTGATGAAGCTTTTATTGCAAAAGAGGATAGATCCCTTAATGAGGTACATGGAAGTGAGGATAAAAATTGTTTGAATGAGATCTCCATTGATCCTATTCCTATTTCATCTTCCTCTACAACCTCTTCAATTGACCTTTACAACTTAGATGAGTTGGGATTGATGTTCATTCTTCTCCTCATATATGTCTTTTCTACGAGCCTAGTTTATAGTACAATTTACCTTCTTTCCCCTTTAGGGATCAATCTTTAATGAATTATGACACTCCTACAATGCGCTTAATGGATAGGGATGATAATCCTCCTATTTGGGATGAACCTTTGAATTTAGATATTGATTACTCTCTTCCTCATGAAACCATTGAGGATAATCCTCCTATTTGGGATGAACCTTTGGATTTGGATCTTGATTACTCTCTTCCTCATGAAACCATTGTAGATAATCCTCCTATTTGGGATGAACCTTTGAATTTGGATGTTGATTACTCTTGTCCTCATAAAACCATTGAACCTTTGAATTTGGATATTGATTACTCTCTTCCTCATGAAACCATTGTGGATAATCCTCCTATTTGGGATGAACCTTTGGATTTGGATGTTGATTACTCTCTTCCTGATGAAACCATTATAGATAATCCTCCTATTTGGGATGAACCTTTGGATTTGGATGTTGATTACTCTTTTCCTCATGAAACCATTGTGGATAATCCTCCCTATTTGGGATGAACCTTTGGATTTGGATGTTGATTACTCTCTTCATCATGAAGCCATTCTGGATAATTATACTTTTTGGGGATGAACCCTTGGATAAATACATTGATTTATCCTCTCCTTGTGAAGGGTTTTTGATACAAAAGGATGACATATTCTCTAAAACACACACCCCTTATGTGAAAGAAGATGAAATTATAGATCATTCACCTCAATTTAGGATTCCATCTAGTGATGAGGCATTAGCAGAGAAAGATATGAATTCCCTTAATGCTCTTCCTCTTAGTGGTAATCTTAGTGGTAATCAAGATCCTACCTCACAAAATTCTTACCATAATATTACTTATATCTATTCAAACCCTTTTCCAATTGTGGTTCCAAGTGTTCCTCCGATGGTGTCTTCCATTCATATCACTTCCTACACTTTTACTAGTGTTCCTAATCTTCCTAATCTTAATCCTATCTTTCCAAATCCGATTCCTAATTCTCCATCTACTATTCCTAGTTTTTCCCACACTTATGTTGAGGTTCAAACTATGGTTCATGATGTGCAAAGATTCTTCAAAGTACCTTCTCCTTATTATCTGATCCATTAAGATAATAGAAAAGAAACTTCCCCTTTGATATTTCTTCATAATTTTACTCCTCACTCTGATATAACGTAGATCTTTTCTCATCTAGACTGGGGGGCAAGATGTATATTTCTTCCTGTCTTTAGAATCCATTATGTTCCTTCTTTGAGCTTAATTGGTTATTCTTTCATTTATGTCAATGGTTTGTATTATGATAGCTTTTCATCCATTGCTCTCTTCTATTATTCAGGGTATCTCTTCCAAGACATTTGTTTTACAAAGGTATCCCTTGTCTCTATCCCTAGGGGGCAAGGATCTTTCTTCTCTCTCTTTGTCTAGGGAATTGCTTTGCTTAGCTTAGTGGTATTTGTTTATATTGCAATATTATTTTATCATATTGATAGATGTTTTGACTATGGATAACCTTCTTATATGAGAAGTTGTTGTCCTAAGTCATCACTTCTTCTCTATGTTGCAAATTATGTTCTTTATAAACCCTCACCCTTGCTTTCGTGTTAGAGTTTTTTCACTCATTCCAAAGATTCATCTTCCTCTTGTTTGCAGGGGGCCTGATGATTGAATCTTTGTTCTCACCTTTTAAAAGATGATATTTTATCTAAAGCACTCCTTTATGGTGGGGGTCTTGTCGATAAGATCTCTTTCATTTGAGGATCCTTTTCCATGAGTGACATATCCTTTTCATGATTATCTATGATCTTGGATGTTTGGATCAATATCCCTCGCTAAGAATATGGTATACATTCTTGTAAATAGAATATATCCTTGCATTGTGAAGTAGGTATCATCTTCCTTTTTCTTATCCTATCGAGTAGACTACCATGATATGGAGAGGGGCATATATAGGGTCTCCCTTGTACTATAGTTTTTTAATTTTTACATGCTAAATCTTAGAAGGTAAGGCACATAAGTTGCTAAATCCTGAAAAGAAATGCATCTATATGCTAAATATTCTAATGGTAGTGCACATAAGCTGCTAAATCCTAAGGAGACATGCATTTTTCAAAATTTCTATATGTTAAATCTTGGAAGGTAATGCACAGAAGTTGCTATATCCTGAAAAGATGCACATTTATATGCTAAATCTTCTGAAGGTAACACACATAAGTTGCTAAATCCTAAGGAGAGACACATTTTCATATTCATTGTGATACAAGAAAGTGGATATATGTGTATTCCAAAAGCCATCAGAAGATGCATTACAATTGCAAGCATAGTTTATGGGTGAACTATCAGGTTTGGCCACCTATTTGGCTCTCCCTCCAAGGTGATTCTGGTAAGGTGGGAATCTTACTAGGTGAGGTAATCACTCTTTTCCCTTTCTCTCTTTCTCTTTCATGCTAGTAGGATAGGATCATGAAGCTATGTTATTTATAGTTTTGCTCTTTTCTTTCTTATGTAATCATTTATGCTTTTATGATAGCTTTCCAAATATGATATGAGTATGAGAATATTTCTTAGCAAGGTTTCTTATGCTAATTACATTGGGTTATTTAGTACTAACCCCTATTCTTTTGGTTTTCTCTTTTTGCACCCTTGTGTGTGTATGTTGAGTTAGAATCCTTAGCTTGGGGGCTTGTGTCCTTAGCTAAGTGTTATTTTTATGTCATTGTGAATCTACTCGAATCTTTTCTTTCTTCTCCTTTACCAAGATTTTGCATCGAGTCCATACTCTTGCTAAAGTGGGGGCTTAATGTATCATCTTAAAATTGAAGCACTTCCATGATAAGAGCATTTAGCCCTCTGAGTAAGTAGTCTAGGATCATGTCAATCACCCTGACTAGGTCTTTTCTCAAATCTAGCTTTCTCCCCCCATTCTGCTTCTCTTTGCAATTGATTTCACTTTATTTCTACATTTCTTGGCATTATCGATTGAGGTCCTGAGGTTTTTGACCTCAAGGTCAAAGTTAAACTTGAGGGTCAAAGTCATCCTCACCCCTGACCTAGGTCAGGGATGACCTCGACCTTGACCTAGGGTGGAGTCTACCTTGTCCTTGACCCAGATTTCAAATTTTAGATTCTCATGATTTCTGGGGTGTCGAGCTTTGGAGATTTTTGTTTTCCCACTTTCGGGTCAGCCATTTCAAGTTTTGGAATGGTAAATCCTTAAATTGCATTTAATATGGGTACATTTCTAGGATTTAGGGTTAATTAGTATTTAATTCCCCAATGTTAGCCTTCTGTAGAGGTTTGTGCCCTAGATCACTATAAAAGGAAGTCTTCCTCTCTCATTTTCTCCATCTCATTCCTTCATGCATCAAGTACTCTCAAGGAGACATTGGTGATCAAGTTTGGCAATCAAGTTCTCTCTCAAGCAAGATTAAGAAAGCATCAATTCTCAAGCAATTATCCATTCAAGCATTCAAGCTCTCAATTGAAGATCAAGGATTCAAGCATTCAAGCCTTTGAAGGGATTTGGTTCAAGCACTCAAGATTCATCATTCAAACCCTAGATCTAGCCATCATGGTGGTGTGATATTCCTTCAAGATCCTTTGTTCATCTTCAAGATCTATTCATTCTTCCCTCAAGGTAGATTCCAAGAATACAATCATGGAGGTTTGATTTACATTTGTTGATGTTATGTTCAAGCTTTCATATTAACATACTTGATTACATTTCAAATACAATTGCATATATATTGAATATCATATCTTCATTGTTAGATCTACT